>PPON03000120.1:0-10545 GCA_003708525.3 Monosporozyma unispora | reverse complement strand
GTCCTTTCCCCTAGGTAACATGTATTAATAGGTCCATCTGTAAAGTAAAGTCCCTTTTATCAAAAACAAAAAACAGAGTGGTATAATTTCTTAAAATTGCAGTACAATTGAGAGAATGAATAACTTGTGATTCAACAATTCCATTACATTCATTTTTGAACCAGAATTTAAGATAAATGTACCTTCCCCACTCCAAAAAAACACTCCAGATAAACGCAAGATTCTCAATTACTTGAAAAGTAGCAACTCAAACTTGTAACAAAACCATTTATGTTTTAAAAGTATTTCGGGGACTTTTTAAAAGAAAACATTCTGAAATACATGCCAAAGGTTAGAATAAAATATTTCGATAAAAGGTAGGAGGGTGTGGTTTTGGAAGTATAAAAATCTCAGAGTAGGATTAAAACGGGCACCAACCATATCCTTTCCGCAAGAGGAGCTGACACTTGCATAATTTACTGAAGAAAGCTCAACTCATCAAACATAGACAAAAGAGCCATTTCTCACATTAGGTAACCAAATATGATGTGCTTATGTTGGAACTCCTCGACCGATTTCTTTATCTTAAATTCAAAGTCCATGTGTAGACTGGGATTGAACAGATTAGCTTACTTAAATGGATCTTCTGAGGTAAGATTCTAGCCAAGTTTAAATTTTCTATGTCAAATGTTTTATATCAAAAACTACCAAAAAAAGAATTTTAAATCTGAGAGTTTAGGTAGTATATTAAACCATCACAAAAATTCATTTCCCATAATGATTATCTAATAAACATATTTGTTGAAACATCTGTCCATCGTTAAGGTAAGCTTTCATGAAAGAGTGTTATACTTCATAATTCCATGTAGTGTAGATAGTGATATTTTATTCTGTGGTTTGGTCCTGTATTAAAATCCATGGTGATACTACATCTAGTGTTATATAATTATTATTGTAGCATGAAATAATGACAATATATAGCTCTCTTTTTCTAAAATTGCTTTAAGGATTATCCGTCATTCTTTTATTGAAATGTAATAGTTTTGATAAATTTCAATATTCCATCTAAAAAAAAAGTACGTTTAATATTCTTCGAAATTTGTAAAATAATGTAAAGAACCCTACAAGACCAAGAACCCGAGTCATAACTGACCCATTTGCAATGCCATCCATGGACAGTGGAAATCGTTATCCTAGAAAGATATTTAAACTGAGAAAGAAGAATGCTCAAAAACATTTGACCAAAAATATTGCATTACTAGGTTATATACTAGTAGTTTATCAATACATTAAATTTAACACATCGTCATGGATCCTGGTCTTTCGACTCATATTACATACCATTCTTGCAAGTCCATTTCCTGCAGACAATCAATTAATGAGAGTTATTGAAAGAGTGAGAAGTAATAATAATCCAACCACAAATGATACTCCTGAAACAGCCACCACCACTAATACAAACGATCCAACTTTAGGATCCGATCTTAATACTTCAGTACCGGGTGGATTCAATGAAGAAGTGGACTCTCAAGAAAATTTAAATACAAATGATATTGATGTGGAAGTTAAAGATTTTAAGAAAAGATTAAGATCATCCCTATTTCATGCTCTTATTTTAATCAATGTTTCCATCCTTATATACCGTATTTTCAATCCAATTGATTTCGTAGCTAAATTTAAGGGTAAAGGTTTGAATGAAAGTGGTTTAACCAACACTCCATCAGTATTTTTAAATGGGAATGGTGTTAATGAAGGTGAATTAAGAGGTGGAATAACAATTCAGCTCATTGGTGAAAGATTACCAACAAATAATTTTATTTCTAACCTACATATTTGGTTCCTTGATTTATTTATACTTCTGAGCCAACTTACTCTACTAACTTTAACAGGTATTAATTTCACTAAATTAGGATATCATGAACCTAAAGAAATTAGATATGGTAAAAGTGATGGATATGACGGTTTTTTAGTAGCTACTCAAATAAATTATTTAGAGGCCTTAGATGCATTCTTATCATGAAAAGATGGTATATATTTAAACAGGCTATATAATAATTCCTTCACGATACAATCAAGTTATGCAATTTTGTTTTCTTATTTTAAAAGATATATATTAAAATTTCTAAAGTACATTATGTATCTATACACCGACTAATTGTATATGCTTATGTGGTTTTTATTTTTTTATATGTTTTTATGTTTGTTTCTGAATAATGATATTATCTTATCCCTTTATTGACCGATGGGACAGTTCTTTAAGTATTCAGCTTTGTTCTTTAAAATTCTGACAGATTTGAAGAAAATTTCTTCTGGAGTCATGGCACCAGTACTTTCAACATTGAAAATGAAATGGTCTCTAACTCTACCTAATTTAACCTTACCTTCAAATTCTTCGTGTCTTAAAACTTCTCTGGACACTGTATCCTTTCTAGCATCCTTGACAAAAGCTTCATTTTCAGCATTGATACCAATGACACCTTGTGGGAAACATTTTTGGAACTTTTCAGCTAATTCCCCTTTAATTGGTTGAGTAATGTTAATATGTGGTAATAATCTATAAGAAGCAGTAGCCACCGGAGAGAATTTAGCGTGATCACCACCAACACCCAAGATACAATGAGCTCTTAAAGAAATTTCTTGACCTGGCCTTAGCTTAGCTAATAAGATATCTGGGTCACATGGAACAACTGGACAATTAGCAAAAGTTTCTAATTGTTTACCTTGTGGTTCAAATTTCAAATCACGAGCATAAACATGAGCGTTATTATATAAGATCTTTGGATCAGTACAGTCCTTTGGAGCATTTGGATTTCTTGTACATTTAACATTTAAAGTTAACACAATGGTGTTTTCATCATTAAATTTTTCTTCTTCTGGTAATGATTGATCAATCCATGTTAACATATCTGGGTCAGCCTTTAATGGAATTAAACCAATTCTATGAGCTAAGACTTCATCTTGAATCACTGAAGTGTTGTTTAAGAAGTAAACGTATTCAGCAGCAACGGCTGGAACTTCAGAAATCATAATACGACGAAAGGCATTAGCAATAGAAGTATCAACGTGAACTAAGTCGAAATTAGCTTCTCTTTCGGTTAAACTGGAGATTTGAATATCAAAGGTTTCTCTAAACTTTTCAACATCCCAAGCGTTTTCACCAGAGGAGGAGAACCCTGGGAAATCAGTGGAAGTAGTGTTTGTAACACGATTATATTCAATACCGACTAAATTGGACATGCCTGGATGGTGTTATTCGCCACTTTATGGATCGATGGATTGTGTCTCTATTAGAACTGTATTATTATCTTTTATTTCGATTCTTTATAAGCTCATCGCAATTTCAAATAATTTTTCACTTTAAAAAATTTTCAATTTACCCGGTTTTAAGACCCACTATGAAGTTTCTGTCACAGTATTGATCCATCTGTCGAAATATATTTATATACATTGATATATTCATTGATAGTTTAAAGTAATAAATGCATTGAAGTTTGTATATATATGTAATTGAATTTTAGTTTAGAATTTTTAATAAATGAAAGGAAAATAATTAATGAGTATTGATGCAATTAGAATCAGAAGCCTTCATCTTCGTTTTCATCGTCCATGTTTATCTTACGTCTACCACCACTCCCTCTTAAATTGGACATTTCCTTGGTGGCCACTTGTTTTCTGACCTTCTTCGTCATTCTTGCAATTTCTTCTTCAGCATCAACAGCTTCTAATTCAGCATACTGCATGACTAATCTACGACCTAATAAATGAACACCTTGTAATTGGTCCATGGCATTTTCTGCTTCCTTTGGTAATAAAAATTCGACAAACGCAAAACCTCTGGCAGATTTATCGAATTTCTTTGGAACACGTACAGATTTTAATTGACCAAAAGAATTGAATAATTCGAAGACATCCTTTCTGGTAGCTTCAAATGGTAAATTCTTAACAATAATCTTACCACTCTTGCTACTCTTCTTGGCATTCTTATCTTTGGAATTGTTATTGTTATTAGTACCTTGTCTGTGGGATAATTTCAATTGAATCTTATGACCATCAATGACTTCACCATCCATAGCAGAAATAACAGCATTTGCTTGTTCTTTAGTTCTAAATTCAGCAAATCCAAAACCCATAGACAATGTCTTATCTTGGTGTTTTGGATCAGGTTTAGTCTTGACTTGGGCAACAACAAACCCACTAAATTTCTTGAATCTATCATTTAATTCGGAAGATGAGGTAGAAAAATTCAAATTCTTAATAAAGATAGAAACAGTTGGCCCATCAGTAACATCATCATCATTAGAGAATGTCTTTTCAGCAGATTCGGTAGATTGTTTGGTATCCATAATGTCATGAACAGAGGGTTTGGATTCAATTGGAGCTGGCTCTTCCTTTTCAACAGATTCATCATTCTGAGCTGATCTAGTGAAACAATCCTTTGGACCCTTTTCTAAATAGATAATACCATCTTTAAATCTTTTGTATGCTAATTTAGTGAAGGCAGATCTTGCAGCAGTTAAGTCCCTATATTGAACAATAGCAATAGTACCAGCTGGTGGCATTAGAAATCTTTCTAACTTACCAAACGGTAAAAATAAATCACTTAATTCTTCAATGGTAGTACCATATGGGAAATTTTTAACTAATAATACACTATCATCTCTTTGTTTGGGATCTTTCAATTGTTCAAATTTGGTCAAATCAACACCTTTATCTTCAAAGTATTTTCTGACATCACCAATGACATGAGCTTCTGCTAAAGCTTGTTTTACAGCAGAACTCGAATTTTCTGGATCAATTAATTCAGATTTTTGTAAGCCTAATTTGTTAGCCACACTACTCAACACAGCATCTTGGTTCATATATAGAGAATTCCATGAGAATGTTTGTTTAGAAGCAGTAGCCTTTCTTTTCAATTCACGTTGTTTCTTTAACGGCATATTCTTCAAATCAAATTCATCAAATCTATGTGATTTCTTAACATCAGCAGGTAAGATATGTAGTAATCTACCTTGAAAAATTTGTTTATCTAATTCAATATAAGCTTGGACAGCATCTTCCGGATTTTTAAACATAATATAAGCAAACCCCTTAGACTTACCAGTTCTTGTATCTAATGCAACATGCACTTCTTCTAATTCACCAAAGGGACTAAACAATTTTTGGAAATCTTTTTCAGTGGATGTGTATAAAATATTACGCAAGAATAATCTACCAGTCTTGGTAATCTTTTCTAAAGCCATCTCTTCAGCAGATTTAGTTGGTTCTTCTGGTTCGGGATGTTTAATTTCCTCTTCTTGTGTAGTTTCTTCAGTTTGTGGTTTGGTCTCTTCAGATCTGTTTTTAGCAGGTTCATTTTCACCTTCTCTTATTCTGACACGACGTTGTTTAAACCAATCTAAATCAGAAACTTTTTCATCTTGAGCTAAATTATCATCTTCTTTGGGAGATTCATTAGTAGGTATTTGATCAAGACTCATCATTGGCTCATCCTCTTCTTCGTCTTCGTCTTCTTTCTTATTGTTGAAATCTTCATATTCATCATCACTGGCTTGATCTGGAATATTGGCAGTATCATGTTGTTGTTCTTCATTATCATCCTTCATGGCTAAAGCTTGAGCTAATAATGCATTGGCACCACTGGTTTCCTCTTCATCATTTTCAATGTTATCTTTATCAGTTTCTTGAGAGACAACACCAGTGTTTTCCCAAGATGTCACTTTAGAACTTGGTTTCATGGTTTCAATGAATTCTTGTAATTGTTTATTTTTTGCAATTTCAGCGTCAATAGAGGTCTTTTCAATCTTTAATTTCTTATTTTGATTCTTATTCTTATTTTGTTCTTCTTCTAACAATCTATCCTCTCTTTCTCTCATTCTCTTATATGCTTCTCTCTTCTTTTCTTTCATAGATTGTGGAACTCTTGGATCAGCAAAACTCTTAGCCATTGAGACTTCTAATTTGGCGGTGTTAATAAATGAACCATTGAAATAATTAATAGCATCAAAGGCGTCTTCTTCATTCTTATAACCAATGAAGGCAAATCTTCTACTGTTCCCATTTCTATCTTTTAAAATTTTTACATCCGTGATTAAATCAGGTTGAGATGTATTATATTTCTTAATTAATCTCTTGTTGAAATGTTCCTTCAATTTATCATCTGTTAAAAAGATCGGTAACCCCTTCACAATAATACGAGACATTTTAGTCAGTTCTGTTATTCTGTTAAAGTCTGGTCCTTTCCTTGATCTTGTTATTCAATTAAACTCCATTGACTTTTAATAATGTAATTTGCGATGAGATGAGCTTTAGATTCAAATTTTAAGATTCTTTAAATTTTGAAAAATTTTCAATATCCAAGAAAATTACCATAATAGGATAGATTTGGCTTAAAGGGGAAACTACATCCCAAAATGGAATGTGCCAGTGGTGTATTCCGAGATCAAGTGCAGTAATTGCCTGAATTTAAAGCTATAGCCTAGCATTAAACGAACGGGTCAATTAAATTGAAAGAAAATTTATATAACAAGTTAATGTAGTTCCCACATCTCTAAGAATTTAAAATCAGGTATATATCCTCGATCTTCTCTACACTTCCCTTACTGTAAGGTTACTCATCGCAGTGAATAATTTCAATAATCTGAAAAATTTTCTTGCGCGCTCGACAATTTCTCAAAGCGGGCAAGCTTCAATCTTCAATCAATCTTCGATCAATCAAACACTTAATGGAGGAATTGCTAAAGAATAGTTCAGCATAATACCTATTGAAACTCCGTAACTTGTATAGATATTGTATAATTGTGATTGTATTAATATTTCTATCAATTACAAAAGAGTAAGCACAAATAACTTTTATCGAATATGAGTGATTTAGATAACCTACCTCCAGTAGATCCAAAAACTGGTGAAATTATCATTAACCCATTAAAGGAAGATGGTAGTGAAAAGACTCCAAAGGAAATTGAAAAGGAAAGAAAGAAGGCTGAAAAATTGTTAAAATTTGCTGCCAAACAAGCTAAGAAAGCTGCTGCTGCTGCTAAGAGTAGTAATGCTCCAAAGAAGGCCAAGAAGGTCAAGAAGGAAGCTGAACCAATTCCAGATTTCGTCGATACCACTGTTCCAGGTGAAAAGAAGGTCTTAGTCTCCTTAGATGATCCAGCTTTAAAGGCTTATAACCCAGCTAATGTGGAATCATCTTGGTATGAATGGTGGGTTAAATCTGGTGCTTTTGATCCAGAATTCACTGCTGACGGTAAAGTTAAACCAGAAGGTTTATTCTGTATTCCAGCCCCACCACCAAATGTTACTGGTGCTTTACATATCGGACATGCTTTAACCATCGCCATTCAAGATTCTTTAATCAGATACAATAGAATGAAGGGTAAGACTGTTTTATTCTTACCAGGTTTCGATCATGCCGGTATTGCCACTCAATCTGTTGTTGAAAAACAAATCTGGGCCAAGGAAAAGAAGACTAGACATGATTTCTCTAGAGAAGAGTTCGTCGGTAAAGTTTGGGAATGGAAGGATGAATACCATAACAAGATTAAGAACCAAATTAAAAAATTAGGTGCTTCTTACGATTGGTCTCGTGAAGCTTTCACTTTAGATCCAAAATTATCCAATTCTGTCGAAGAAGCTTTCGTTAGATTACATGATGATGGTACCATTTACCGTGCTAACAGATTGGTTAACTGGTCAGTTAAATTAAACACAGCCATTTCTAACTTAGAAGTCGAAAACAAGGACATTAAGGGTAGAACTTTAATCAGCGTTCCAAACTATGATGAAAAGGTTGAGTTCGGTGTTTTAACTTCATTTGCTTACCCAGTGGTTGGCTCTGATGAAAAATTAATTGTTGCTACTACTAGACCAGAAACCATTTTTGGTGATACTGCTGTTGCCATTCATCCAGATGATTCTCGTTACACTCATTTACATGGTAAATTCGTCCAACATCCTTTCTTACCAAGACAAATCCCAATTGTCTTAGACAAGGAAGCCGTCGATATGGAATTTGGTACTGGTGCTGTTAAGATTACTCCAGCTCATGACCAAAACGATTACAACACTGGTAAACGTCACAACTTAGAATTTATTAATATCATGACTGATAACGGTTTATTAAACGAAAACTGTGGTCCAGAATGGGATGGTATGAAGAGATTCGATGCCAGAGTTAAGGTTATTGAACAATTAAAAGAAAAGGGTTTATACATTGGTCAAGAAGACAATGAAATGACTATTCCAACTTGTTCCAGATCTGGTGACGTTATTGAACCATTATTGAAACCACAATGGTGGGTTGCTCAAGGTGATATGGCCAAAGAAGCTATTAGGGCTGTTAAAGATGGTGAAATTACAATTACTCCAAAATCTTCTGAAGCTGAATATTTCCACTGGTTAAACAACATCCAAGATTGGTGTATATCCAGACAATTATGGTGGGGTCACAGATGTCCAGTTTATTTTGTTGAAATTGAAGGTCAAGAATGTGACAGATCTTCTAATGACAACTGGGTTGCTGGTAAGACTTTAGAAGAAGCTGAAGCTAAAGCTAAGGCCAAATTCCCAGGTGCTAAGTTCACTCTTGAACAAGATGAAGATGTCTTAGATACTTGGTTCTCCTCCGGTTTATGGCCATTCTCCACTTTAGGTTGGCCAGGGAAGACCCAAGACATGGAAAACTTCTACCCATTCTCTATGTTAGAAACTGGTTGGGATATTCTTTTCTTCTGGGTCTCTAGAATGATTTTGTTAGGTTTGAAATTAACTGGTTCAATCCCATTCAAGGAAGTCTTCTGCCACTCTTTAGTTCGTGATGCCCAAGGTCGTAAAATGTCTAAATCATTAGGTAATGTTGTTGATCCATTAGATGTTATTGCTGGTATCAAATTGGAAGATTTACACGCCAAATTATTATTAGGTAACTTAGATCCAAGAGAAGTCGAAAAGGCCAAGTTAGGTCAAAAGGAATCTTATCCAAACGGTATTCCACAATGTGGTACCGATGCCATGAGATTTGCATTATGTGCTTACACTACCGGTGGTCGTGATATTAACTTAGATATTTTACGTGTTGAAGGTTACAGAAAGTTCTGTAATAAGATTTACCAAGCTACTAAATTTGCTTTATTAAGACTAGGTGATGATTATCAACCACCTGCTACTGAAGGTCTTTCTGGTAACGAATCCTTAGTTGAAAAATGGATCTTACATAACTTAAATGAAACTAACAAGACTGTTAACGAAGCCTTAGATAAACGTGACTTCTTAAATTCCACCAGTGCTATTTACGAATTCTGGTACTTAGTTTGTGATGTTTTCATTGAAAACTCCAAGTACTTAATGCAAGAAGGTTCTGAAGTTGAACAAAAATCTGCTAAGGATACTTTATACATCTTATTAGACAATGCTTTAAAATTAATTCATCCATTCATGCCGTACATTTCCGAAGAAATGTGGCAACGTTTACCAAAGCGTTCCACTGAAACTGCTGTCACCATTGTTAAGGCTTCCTACCCAGTCTACAAGAAGGAATATGACAACATTGCTGCTGCCAACGCTTATGACTTAGTCTTGAACATTACTAAAGAAGCTCGTTCCTTATTAGCTGAATACTCCATTTTAAAGAACGGTAAGGTCTACGTTGAATCAGGCCATGCTGAATCTTTCGAAACTGCTAAGTCTCAAAAGGATTCCATTGTTTCTTTAATTAAGGCTATTGATGAAGTTGAAGTTGTTTCTGCTGCTTCTGAAATTCCAGAAGGTTGTGTCTTAAAGGCTGTCAACCCAGATGTCAATGTCCATTTATTAGTCAAGGGTCATGTTGATATTGATGCTGAAATCGCCAAGGTTCAAAAGAAATTAGAAAAGTCCACTAAAATGAAACAAAACATTGAAAAGACCATTAACAGTAAGGATTACGACACCAAGGCCAATGCTCAAGCTAAAGAAGCCAACAAGATTAAATTCGATAATGCTACTGCTGAAATCGAAGGTTTAGAAGCCACTATTGAAAATTTAAAACGTTTAAAGTTATAGATGTTATCCATATGAATTGATAATGTGTGTTCTCTTATTTCTATTTTTACCTTTAATGTATAGATGCTATATAAATAGCGTACCTATGTAAAACAAAAAAAAAATCAATTAAATCATTTAACTTTAACCTGATACCTCGATTCATAATGTTACTCGTATCTCAGAACGCTGTAAAGATGATGAAGTTAGCTTATTTATTTACTTCAAACTTGATTTCCTAATCTGTTTATGGCTCAATTGATCTACATCTGAAAACGTCTTAACTTTATGTAGCATTAATTACAGGAATGCAAAAAAACTACAAGTAACAACATAAGGAACAACAAGAAAAAAAAAATACAGAAGCCCATTCAAGATGTTAGTACTAATTCTTTGGTGAAATACGTCATTTAACCGACTTACATTAAAATTAATTAATAGAGCTTCGTTAAAATTTGGAAGAGGTTGTTTTAGGTTAGAATAAAGGGAACTACTTTTGGTGTTAGGATAACAAGGGACTTGTCGTCAAGGGAGAAATAAGAAGGA
>PPON03000119.1:0-10879 GCA_003708525.3 Monosporozyma unispora | reverse complement strand
GATAAACAAGCATGAAGTACACCACACCAGACGCCAAGAGCTCTGGATTCCAACAAGTTGGAAGCCCCGCTCAACTAAGCCCTCAACAATGAGTTTATATAAGGTTTATACTTTAAAAAATGTTCAAATTGCCATAAATCTAGGTTCATTTTTTTTGTGAAGATATTTTCAATCATATTCTCTTACTTTAAACTTTTGACAATATTTTAAAGAATAAACAAAGTTATTATACATACAATTGAAAGAAACAAATAAACTTTCACATGACTAAAACAATATTAACACAAGAAACACGTAAAGTCTTCAAAACAAGAAATTATTGGTTTCGTGGTCTAGTTGGTTATGGCATCTGCTTAACACGCAGAACGTCCCCAGTTCGATCCTGGGCGAAATCATATTTTCTTTTTGCAACTTTTTTAGTTGTTGAAGGACCATGTATTAT
Source organism: Monosporozyma unispora (assembly GCA_003708525.3). Lineage (NCBI taxonomy): Eukaryota > Fungi > Ascomycota > Saccharomycetes > Saccharomycetales > Saccharomycetaceae > Monosporozyma > Monosporozyma unispora. The sequence continues at coordinate 10,437 of PPON03000119.1, read as the reverse complement.
TAACTTTAGATTTTCTGTCCAGGCGTTACTTGGAATTTGAATTTAGACTTTTGCAATCCTTCCAACTTATTTATTTTTATGCTCTATTTTTTATATAATATTAAACTGAACTTCTTTAGAAAACTACTCTTAGTAGACTATTGTCTTTGTTTAAGTAAAAATCTACTATTTAAGAATAAGCAATGGTGACCGCATATGAGAACACAATTATGTTAGGCATCCCAATGCTAACCATTCTGTAGCAAGTGAGAGCACGGCAAATTTAGAAATGTTGCTAATGGGCGAAACTCTGCTGCTTTTCAAATCAAAAAGTATAAAACAGCAGAATTACAGTTCCTGTAATCTACAACCCAACAAGCCTCTGCCATTCCAATTTCTTGTAGGAATTAACTCTAGATCAATAATTTCTTCATCTTTTCTTAGCACTCTTAGATTTAATTTCTGGTTTTCATTTTGAATAACTTCATTTTGTAATGATTTTAACTTCATATGATTACCAGCATGGATATGACCCAAACTTACTAGTTTATCATAATTTTGTACCCCTGCAGAAAATACGGGTCCATTAATATCAATTTCATTAATCACAGCAAATGGAATTTTATACTCGACCCTAGTTGCTGAAGACTGAGAAGTAGTGTTCAGCTTGGGTTGATTAAGATTATCAAAATGGCTGGATAATAACGTATAAGAATATTCCATGACTTTATTCAAATCATTTCTTAACATATTAATGTTTCTTCTCACTAGTCGTATTTGTAACACATCAATATCTTCACGAGGGTAGCCATCTTCAGTGACTAAGTTTGTATTCATATCCACATCTTGAGATTCTAAATAATTTGCAAATTTAGTCAACTCTTCTTCAACTCTTTGTTTTAACTCAGTCACCTCTTTCAAATCCAATTCTTTTAATTTTGCCACTTGACTAACAATCGATGAGTTTAATTCCAGGTTTGTAAGAAGTTCATTAACTTCACCAATATTACTTGTTGTATTTTGTTCAGCTTGTTGTACAGTCATTGTTATTAAGTTTCGATGCAAATGCCGTCAAACGTGTCAGAATCACAATATCGAGTCACACACACCGCTATTTAACTTGTTCCAGTGGAATTATCTTATTAAATCTTTAAATTTCAATTAAAGACGTAATATTTCAACTTTTCCAAAAACTCAAATCATCGAGGGAATATCTAAAGACAGTGAGAAGAACCATTTTAAAGATCAGGCTAACAAGACACACAAGGGGTATAACCTGGTTCTAGTGGGAGATATTGTAAATTAAAGAGTCTAGTTTGAAACTTTATTACAAAAAAGAACCGTTCGGGCTTCCCAAGAACATTTTTATTGCCAATTTAAAGTCCCTAAAGGAACAAGTAAACTGTGTGTTGCAAGATTTGAGAAAGATGTCGCATGATGAATCTGTGAACGAAATGACGAGCACTTATAGTTCTAGTGAACCTGTAAATAATAGTTATAATATAGTGGAAGAGCCAGAAGAGTTACCACATCATGAACAAGCAGAATTTTTCTTTCCAGATAACATGGCTCCCTTATCCTCGATGAATGTGGTAGAAGCAGTACGAGATGATGCTGGTATGGGCCATATAAGTGATTTTGAAAGACCTTTGAATTATAGTGCGTCAAAATTACATCCAGAACTGGCTAATATGCAATCTGAAGTGGTTGAAACTAGCCAGATGACTAAGAATAAAGTCATCTCTAAGATTAAATCTAGTCCAGAGACCATATCTGCCCACCCAAGAACCAACACAGGTAGTGCTATGGATGAAACTAGAAGAATAGCCATATCGGGTGCCCTTGCTGGGTTTCTCTCTGGTATCGTAGTTTGTCCCCTAGATGTGACTAAGACTAGATTACAAGCTCAAGGTTTAAATGGTGGAGAAAACCCATATTATAAAGGTATATTAGGTACAATGAACACTATAGTGAAAGATGAAGGTGTACGAGGTTTGTACAAAGGTTTAGCACCAATACTATTGGGTTATTTTCCAACATGGACGATTTATTTCTCAGTATATGAATTCTCTAAGAGACATTATCCTCAATGGTTCCCATATTCTGATTTTATTGCACATTCTTGTTCTGCAATAACTGCTGGTGCCGCATCAACTACATTGACTAATCCAATTTGGGTGGTTAAAACAAGACTGATGTTACAATCTAACTTGGGGCCTCATTCTACCCATTATAAGGGTACAATTGACGCATTTAGAACTATTTGGGATCAAGAAGGCATAAGAACATTTTATACTGGGTTAGTCCCATCGTTACTAGGTCTATTCCATGTGGCTATTCACTTCCCAGTGTACGAGGAACTGAAATTACGATTTAAATGTTATTCTTTGAAGGAAGGTGATCCTACTCATAGTTACGAAATCCATTTACCTAATTTGATTATGGCTTCCTCTATATCAAAGATGATTGCCTCAAGTTTAACTTACCCACATGAAATTTTAAGAACAAGGATGCAATTACGTCCTATTAATACTGGAAGAAACAATTCAGCAAACCTTCAAAATGAGGTTCAAAAGAAGATTATTCCTCTAATAAAAACAACGTATAGAAATGAAGGTATGAGAGGATTTTACTCTGGGTTTACTGCCAATTTACTGCGAACTGTACCAGCCTCTGCAATAACATTGGTATCATTTGAGTACGTGAGAAATAAACTCTCTACGTTCAATATTTGATATATCTCAGTCTTTTCAACCACTATTATTTAAAAATTACACATTCCATTAAAAATAAACTTATATATAGTATAAATATTCATAGAATCAACTTACAAATAATTAACCGGCTAATATTCAATAGCTTTTGTTTCTGTCTCTTAGCCTTCCTTTATTATGGTTGCGCCATTTCCTTATTAATATCAATTTTTTAAACATTAAAAGAATATTTGCTCCTTCGAACTCACTTTTACAACGTTTTGGAACCATTTAATACAGGACAAAAGCCAAGTAATACACCTCTCATAGCTGTTATAATCATAAATAACCGAAGAAAATATGAGATGTCTGCTTTACAACTTAGTAGGATTTATATCCATATTTAAAGTTATTTTTGTAGCTGCTAAGACAGATGAAAAATATCCTGATTTCCCAGAACCATTAACTAAGGCTAATTTTAAGGAAACTCTAGAAGATGGGCTACATATTGTTGAATTTTATAGTCCTTATTGTGGTCATTGTAAACACTTAGAACCTGTTTGGAAAGAGACCTGGAAACAATTTCAAGAAGAGAGTAAAACACTTAAGATTTCATTTAATCAAATTAATTGTATTGAAAGCGGTGATGTTTGCCAAGAAGAAAATATTGAAGCCTTCCCGAGTATTAGACTTTATAATAAGGATGGTCTTATCAAGATATATCCAGCAAATGGTGACAGAAGTGTAGAAAGCTTCTTAAAATTTGCTAGAAATGAAGCTAAGAATCCAAATAATTATGATGATGCTAGTTTAGAGTCTAAGAGCGTTTTGTTAGAAGATGTTGATTTTGTTGATATGATTGCGGGTAAGAGTAAAGAACCTTATTTAGTATCATTCTGGCCAACTGATGAAATGGCTAACGTTGACGCTACCGGTGTGGAAATTTATGATTGTGAAGACTGTAGTGCGTTCAGAAGAACATGGAAACAATTGTCTAACAGATTACAACATGCGGGGATCAAGACAGGTCATCTAAACTGTGTTAAATATGCCACCCTTTGTAAACACTTAGGTTATAACAAGTTAACTAAAAAGAGTACTTTTGATGACGATAGACACCCTGCAGTTGCGATGGTTCTTCCTAATAAAACAACAAACAACCTTTTCAAATATAAGGGTGGGTTTAGTACAGAATCTTCAACTTATGAAGATTTTGCTTTGAGTCTTTTTTCAAACAGTAAACTTCCAGAAATTACTGCTGGTGAATTAAAGACTATTATGAAGCACTATTTCGATTTTGATAAAAATAGTATTGTTCCTCTTGATAAACAAAACATTCATATTGTGTTTGCTTATGATCCAAATACAGTAGTACCAGAAGATTATGATGTTTTTGAATATCTTTTAGAGCCATTATCTAAATTAACAAATATTCGTTTATATCAATCCAAGGACGATATCTTAGAGGTGGTGAAAACTGGTTTCAGATATTTTTCTTCTCAAATTAACTACAACACAACTGAAAAGTCAAAATTTGTGACCCCAGAATATGTTACCATGTCAACTTTATCTCAGTTACCAACTTTTATAATGTTTAAAGATGGCGAATTGACACCAGGAGTTTTCCATGGTTATTCCACTACTGAAACGAGAAATCCTGAATTAATTATGAAGTGGATTAAAGAAAATTCTTTACCTCACATTTCTAAGGTGGATTCTTCTAATATTGAACATTTAATAAACTTTAAACCTGATTTATACAACACATTATCCATCTTATGTGTCGGTGAAGATGATCCAAATGAAAAGGAAAAGAAAAATATGAGAGATAAAGAAAGAGTATTAGAAAATTTCATTACTGCTCACTACGACTATGACTATCTTAGAATGAATCATATGTTCGAAAAGATTTTAAAGAGAAGAGAAAAGAAAGAAGATATTATTAAATCTTTGAAAGAAAAGAATGCTGACGCTAGAAAAATTGTTGCTGCCATGAGATATGAAATTTTTCATGAAGATAGCTTACAAAATATTTTAGGTTACATGGACTTAGAAGATGTTCAAGAAATCTTGGAACAAATCACCAATAAACCCTTAGATAGAAATTTAGAATACGGTGATGTTTTGATTATTGATAAGAATAATAGAAAACTTTATGTGACTAAGATCAGTGGTGACAAGTCAAGTCCCTTTTCTACATATGCTTTAAAAGAAACTTTGTTGTCAATCAACATGCCAGAGCAATCAGAATTTACTGTGAGTTCAGATTACTTGCCATTAAAGATTGGTAGGAAATCAAACTCTGGTCATTTCTGGAAAAGATTTATTTATGTAATCATCATTATTGTCGGTATTTATAATGCTTACCCATGGGTGATACGTACTGTGAGACATATTAAGACAAATAAAGCCTATAAAGCCAAAAGAAACACTGAAGGTTTATTAGGTCATGTAGAAAAGAAAGCCTAGTTGACCTGGAATGTTTGATTTTTTATTAAAAATATATAAGGTTTGTATGTGTACATGATATAAATATTCAAAATTATATTTGTAACCAATATTGTCAAGTTACTTAAGAATAATGTATGCCAAGGGTGAGATGAGGTTTAGAAAAGTGGTTAAAAAGATGCTTTGTTCTATATTTCAAATTAGCCACGTAATTTATGTAGAGATATCTAAGTAATCCAAACCCAGAAGAAAAGAATCGCAACTAGAAAGAATATTAATAACCATGTTTTGATGCTAACTCCTGATCTACTAGCCATATCCATCATATTATTGAAAGTAGATTTTAGTTTCACTGTAGTGTTTTGGAATGTATCGTTTAAGTTGTTTACTGTATCATTACTACCTCTAATTTCATCCCCCATCTTCAAAGAAAGGTGTTTCAAAGCTTTCAATTTACTGCCCATAACGTTCATCTGTTCTGAACTTTGTGATTCCAATTGAGCCAAACTGGCCTGAGAATAATCGAATTTTTTGTTACTTCCTACATTATCACTATAAGCAGAGACAGGAGTGTCTTCACGATCTGTGTTGTCATATGACCCAAAAAGTTGGGTTCTGCTTTGATCTCTTTGGTTTAATGAATCGGAAGTGTATCTATTTGTAAGTATCTTATTCATATCTTAACCATGGAATGAATTTATTCCAGTGATCTAAATATTAAAGTTTGTTAGTATAAAGTTGTTTTAAGCATCCACAAACAACAAAAATAAACTTACCTCGAACTCATAATTTCTCTTGAATGTATTCAATAGTGATCAATGATACTTTGACGATTCGTTCGCCTGTAAACAACACGTCTTCAAAACTGTTCTTCACTGTTTGCTTCTCTTTTAAAGATGGCAGCACTACCTTCAAAAATTTCAGTATTTGAAATATGTCAATAATTGAAAATAACTGTTTAAGAATAAAGATGGCCATTGTGAAGAGTTGATTCTTGTAATAGGAAATACAGTAAGATAAACAATCACACAAGAGGTGGAACAGAGACAGAAATGACTGCAGACGATTTATTAGACGGTGAACTTGGTGCCAAGGACTTTGCTAAAGTCTTTAAGATGTTACAGGAAGGTGAAGATACAGCCACAGGTTTAGAAAAGAAACTAGATGCCATAGAGAAGGGTTTAGATGAATTATTGGCTCAAATTGATGCTAAAGATTCTTCAAATGATACTTCCAGCAATAGGGAGGTATCTGAACCTGGAAAGCAAGGGAAACAATAAGGATTGCAAAAAAAAATAAAAAGCACTACCTTGGGTTTAAATATTCGAATATTAATTTATTACAATTATAAAGTTTTCTATATAAGCTACAGAAATATACATGCAAAAAAATAAAATACAATATATGCATTTAAATATTTTTTGGTATCTATCTTTCAATGAATAATGGTTCGTGGTCGTCAGATGCAAATGGATTGGCGTCTCTCTTAGGATTAATCATGAGTTTTTCAGCGTCCACATCTAACACGATCTTCACTGATTTACCAGTACTTACCCACCATTTCTTTAAATCTGAACTAGGTGGAGGAAGTTTTGCGTTTTTCTTTTCTTTATTTGTAGTGGCCAAGGCTTCTTGATTTGTCTTGTTAGAATTTAGTCGAGATTCTAAAATGCTTACTGCCTTATTACTCAAATATTCTACTTTCTCTTCATCATCTAAAGTGGACAACTTAAGTTTTAATCTTTCATAAATCCTGTTTGATAAATTGGCTCTCTTTTGTTCGTCAATAACAGTAATATGGGCTTGAAACGTAGCATAAACTGGTCTATGGTCAGAAAAGATAATATCTTCTGCAGAACCATAACTTGTTTGTCTCAATACTTCACCTCGACCAAGAATTCTATCTGTCCAGGCTGGAATTCTATTCTTTTCACTTGTATCGTATGATTTGGTGCCTGGGTCAAACTTATATGTTGGGGCAAAATTGATAGGCATCTCATGGAAATAAGGGAAGGATTCACCAGCAATCATTTGTTGATTTAATTGATCCCTTTGAAACAAGGTAGCAAACTCCTTTTGTACAATTAATTGTCTAACTTCTTCATTTGACATTAAAATTCTATAATTGAAATCACCCATCCACATGACCGCATCATGATCTTTAATTCTAGCACCACGAGCAAAACGAATGTTTTTGAAAATGGTTTTGTAATCATTATGACGTTGACTCACATTATCTAACCCAGCCGCTAAATGTGATACCACAATACAAAAGGTGGTGGCAGAGTATTTGAAACTCATTGCCACAGCACCTTTATTTGATGTCATACCACCAAAACCGGTTCTCTTAACATCACCTTCAATGTTCTTGATCTCAGTATATTCATTTTCTTCTACAAAAAAGATTAATAAGACACCACCTAATTGATTACTCCATCTTTTTGTATATTTCGCTCCATGATCATTGTTATTTAATTCTTTTAAAATCTTTCTTTCCCAATAAGACTTAATAAAGGGATCTACTAACAACATATGACCTGGTGTTAATTCAATCACTTCTTCTAAACCTATAATATAAATATTGGCCATTTGAGAACCTTCAGGTATTAACCATTGTTTTAAATCTAACACAGAAGGTAATTTCCCACTTACATTAAATGTACCACAAAAAATAGTAGCATCTCTTTCATGTGTAAATTTATTCCTTAATTGTCTTAAATAATGTGAAATGTAGAAATGCAAAGGATCATATAATTTCACTGTAGAATTGAATAACTTGAAATAAATCTTTTTGTATTTGGTTGAATTCTTAGTATTCTTTATATGCAATCTTTCCAATTGAAAACAATTTTCATGCCACAATTGGTCATGATAATCTAAAAACATAGATGTTAGACAAAATTTATCTATTTCCTTTGTAGTTAATTCGATAATCTCTTTACTTATAATCATCGCCAATTTAATTGGTTTCTCAATAGAGTCATAGGCACTAATTCTAAGCACACCTGTTTGTTTACCAAAATAAATTCCTTTCTCTCTATCATATGCAAATGAACCAAATTCATAAATATCTTCAGTTAATAAGTATATTAATTTATGTGGATTTTTTACTAAAGATGAAGAATGACTTACGAGGTTAGTTATCTTTAAAGATTTCATCTCAGCACATTTCCTATAGATTTCAGCTAAAAACTCTTGCGATTCACTTCTTGGTTTCACTAAGTTAACGATACTCACAATACCATATTTGGACTCTAAAGAATCAAAATGGGTGTTAAATGCAGGTTGAGTATTTTCAGCATCTTTAATTAATTTAATTCTCTTCTTACTGTACAACAATTGATTTTCTGGCATTTCCCAAAATAATGGTATATTTGCAGTTAATAACGTGTATGAGAAGATGAAATTTTTGGTGGTAGTAACAATTTCTGTCTCAATAAAATTAGATGCTTTCCCATCTTCTGTCAAACAGTCATTAGTTAAACAATTTTCTCTATTTTCAGTCGAAATTCTAGATATTATAGTTAAGGACACTTTTTCGGATGTGGGGTCCTTGGGGCTATTATTATCGATTAAAATTGTCTTGCAAAAGCCTCTTATAATGAAAGTCAATATTTTAGAAGAATCAAATTTTGTTTTCTCACCAAGGGGTAAACGGTTTCTCCAAGTAATAATTTCACTTACTAATGATGCATTCCAAACAAAATTTGAATCGCCATTGTTTATAATATACTCTAAATTATGTATTAAACCATGATTTTTCACTGTGGTAGATATATCAAATTCTTTTGAATAATAGAAAGTCCCATTTCTAAATAATTTTTTTAATGAACCACATGGATGTTCATTAAGCAGTTTTTCTTCACTTGTTTCATTCTTATCGAAAAAATATGTATCAAAAACTGTAGTCTCTAAACTAAAGAAATCAACATCTAGCACTCTATAAATGTTCTCACTGGGTACAATTTTACCATTCTCAGTCTCACTCCATCTGGGAAACCCCACTTTTTGTGAATGTAATATTAATGCAGCATAAATAGACCCATGAACAGTTATAAGTCCCAGAAACCCATCATATGATTGGTTTTTCAATTCAACATATTGAATTTGATCTGCTAGTTCTTCATCTGATATTTGTTTTAATATTACTGTCGGGGTCTTATCATTTATAAATTGTAATTTAACAGGGTTCAGATTTTCGTGATCCACAGCATTCTTAGCAGAAGCTTCTCTTTGATGGTATCTTTGGAATAATAGATTATATCCACCTGAAGAAAGAACTATACATCTTGGGTTTCTCCCGATAAATATTTTTATGTTATCCACAGGCATAGTTCAGTTGGATTCTATACCATATGCAAAATTGAGTTGTATAGTGTTCCAATTGTTTGTGCTTGGTGTGAGGGAAACGTGTTCTTTGTTATTTACATGCTTTTCTTTGAACAAGTCCTTAACGAGTTTTAAATTCTTTAAATTTCTTAAATCAAAATTGGCAACATCTCATCGCAACAATATGTTATGCAAAGGATTGCAGAGATGTAAGTAAGAATAAGACTATTGAATATATACAGATGGTGAGTGGAACGATCACAGTTATATAAATATCTGGTCATTTTAAGAAATATAAGAAGTGATTACTTTTTTGAAGGAAGCTCCATTTATACGAAATATAATAATGTGTAGAGGAAAATAACCGCTTACCCAAGTATATTGAAAAATATAGTTTAAATGTACAGTTATATGATTTACAATTGAGGATCAAGTTATTAAGATTAAGAAATTAGGATGTTTTTGTCTGGCTTTATTTGGAAGAATCTTATACAATTTTTCTGTATCCTTTTTGATAACTATATACCTTTATTAGTATGAAACAGGTCCCAATTCAGATTATGCTAACAAATAGTTCTCATATCATACAAGGAACTGTTTTTCTAGGTCAAACTTTTGATCGCTTATATGCATGAAGTAAAAGTCAATTTCCTTATGCAATTGTAACAACTAAGCTAGTGTTAGTATGGTAATAAGTTTGCTAAGGGTCTCTCAACTCGGTATTTAGCTACAACAACTGAAAACGGTGCAAAAGCACTAATATATATGGGATAACTTTCTTTCCAGCTTTCAATTGTGCTTTGGTTATATATAAATTTGGCATTACTTTCCAAACCTTCTCATAAGGAGAGTTTATGTTATGTATTGCCAACTGTACCTCAATGATCCTACAGTGAACAGTTTCACTCTTTGAATGACCAACATATTTGTGCGTTAGCTGGGTCACATCCTTTGACTATATTATCTACATTAATATGGACTCATTTGG
>PPON03000118.1:0-11281 GCA_003708525.3 Monosporozyma unispora | reverse complement strand
TGTATTATATACATGTTTAGAGGTACTCTTGTACTAATAAAACCAGAGATTGATATACAAGCATGACATACACCACACCAGACGCCAAGAGCTCTGGATTCCAACAGTAACATTTATTAAAATATAGTAAGGCAATTAAAAGTATAAATTTGATGTTTATTTAGCCTTTAATAAGTTGTATATCAATGAAAGAGAAGTTATTTTAGTAAAAAAAGAAAAATAAGTCAGCGAGGGTAGTTTAAATTTCGTACAGCTTACAGGATATGGCTTGTGTGATGCTTCAAAACAGTTGAAAAAAGATTTTTTAAGTCTCAATTTATTGTCGTCTTAGACTCATTATTTTTTCTGTCTAAATCTTCTCTAACTTTTTTTGTTCTGTGATTCAATTTTCATTTACATCTCGTCTAAATTTGCTTATTTGTTTATCTGTTTACTTAACCTCTGTTAGGGCAATTATTTGAAACCAGTTATCAAGGAAGTTATATTGTGGTGTATAACCAAGGAGTTGTCTAAGGGGCATACCTCCTACGACCAGCCCATATTCAAGGGGTTCACTATAACTGACAACAGTGGCCTGATCTTGGACGAGACCTCGGTAGAATTACTAAAACCTTAATATATAAGCCCAGCTATTTCCTGTTTAAATCAGAGATCCTTTGGGTATCTGGAGAACTACTAATTAATATATACATCATATATAACCAACAAATAATATAATAGTTTAACCATACTTATCCTTACAACCTCTTCGTCAACTTTTTTATAGATAAGAACAACAACTCTATCGGAATCTTCGTCTAAGTTCACATTTTACATCTCTATTTTTTAGTTAAAGTAATTAGAGAAGCGATAGAATCAGCGGCATGTTAAAAGTTTTCAGAAGGATGTATTTGTCGTCACTCTGAGGTAAACTACAAACAGAGCAATATTACACTATTGACAAGGTTAACACTTTACTTTTCATCAAAATATTATTTACAGCTGTGAACAATTCCAAAGGCTTCCAAATGTAGTAGAGATGTTAAATTGCCCTTAAATTACTGGCAGTCACTAACCATGACTGAATCAACTCATTAATTGTTATCTCTTCCCTCTTCACAATAATCCGCCACCTCAATAATTGAACTACTAAAAAATATTATCTTTTATACTATCATCTCTACTAAATGTCTCTTCCCATTACGATTCCCATTACAACTTTCATAATGTTCAATCTGTCATTAAATCACAGCTTTCATTTCATCAGCTTGAAATTCCGCTGGATTTAATATCACAATTCAAAGCGAAAACGCGATGAATTAAAGCGGGAAAAGTCTTGAAATTCCGCTGTTTTTCAAATTGCGCTCGAGGAATCTCGCAGGAACAATTGAAATTTGAAAAATTAAGCATAAAATCACAGAAAAATTAAAGGTTGGCCCGATGAGTCAAGCCATTTGATGATTATTCTTTGAGATTAACAACTAGACAACAAGGTATTCTTTTGATATATAAGGCAGGAACCTTTGGCAATTTCAATATATTCATATTAGTTCCTTTAGTTTTTGAGAAAGACGTTTAAAATAACCAGTTTAACAAGAAAACAAACAGGTTATTAAGTGAGAACACTTAATACACACATATATTAATAACTACTACACGTTACCCATACAAGAATAATGAGTTCTGAACAAGCTTGGTTACAAGTGTTGGATAATCCAACTTTAACCGTTTTACCACATGACTATTTACGTCCACAAGAAGAACCATTTACTGAACCAAAGGAATATTCTTTCCAAATTCCTCAATTGGATTTACCTAATAATACTCTATCTGATAAATATCTCATTGCTTTAAGTGCTTGGGCCACTTTAGTTTATAGACTTTCTGGTGATGACGATATTGTCCTGTATATTGCTAACAATAAAGTGTTAAGATTTACTATTCAACCAACTTGGACTTTCCAAGATTTATACAATGAAATTTCAAATCAAATCACTGAAATAAATAAATTAGCAGATATATGTTTTGATTCCCTTTCTGAAAGTATTAAAGCTGAAAAAGATTTAGATAAGTGTCCACAATTGTTCCGTTTAGCCTTTTCAAACAGCCAGGATATTAAATTAACCCATTTCAAACATCATTTATTAGATTTAGCTTTAAATTTGCATACCGAAAATAACTCTCATATATTAACCATTAATTATAATCAATTATTATACTCTAATGAAAGAATTAAAATATTGGCTGATCAATTTACTCAATTCTTAAGCGCTACATTAAGTCAACCAACTGATGTTATCACTAAAGTGACATTAATTACCAAATCTTCTGAAAATGCTTTACCTAATCCAACCGCAAATCTTGGTTGGTGTGATTTTGTTGGTTGTATCCAAGATATATTCCAAGATAACGCCAACAAATTCCCTGAAAGAAGATGTGTTGTCGAAACTGGGTCCGTTTCATCTAACATCGAACCACGTATCTTTACATATCAAGACATTAACCGTGCTTCCAACATTGTAGCCCATTATTTAGTTAATACTGGTATCAAGAGAGGTGATGTTGTGATGATTTATTCTTCCAGAGGTGTCGATTTAATGGTTTGTGTTATGGGTGTCTTGAAAGCTGGTGCCACATTTTCTGTCATTGATCCAGCTTATCCACCAGCTAGACAAACTATTTATTTGGGTGTGGCTAAACCAAAGGGGTTAATTATTATTAGAGCCGCCGGCCAATTAGACCAATTAGTCGAAGATTATATTGAACAGGAATTAGATGTTATCACACGTATCCCATCCATTGAAATTCAAGATGATGCCTCCATTCAAGGTTCTTTACCAACTGAAAAAGATGTTTTGACTCCATATGAACATTTGAAAGATACTAGAACTGGTGTTGTTGTTGGTCCAGACTCCAACCCTACTTTATCGTTTACATCTGGTTCTGAAGGTATTCCAAAGGGTGTCCTTGGTAGACATTTCTCTTTAGCTTACTATTTTAATTGGATGTCTAAACAATTTAACCTTTCTTCTAATGATAAATTTACAATGTTAAGTGGTATTGCTCATGATCCAATTCAAAGAGATATGTTCACTCCATTATTTTTAGGTGCTCAATTATACGTTCCAACTGAGGATGATATTGGTACTCCAGGTAAATTAGCTGAATGGATGGGTGTTCATGGCTGTACCGTGACACATTTAACTCCTGCAATGGGGCAATTATTAACTGCTCAAGCTACAACTCCATTCCCAAAATTACACCATGCATTCTTTGTCGGTGATATTTTAACTAAACGTGATTGTTTACGTTTACAAACTTTAGCCGAAAATGTTCGTATTGTTAACATGTATGGTACCACTGAGACACAACGTGCCGTGTCATTCTTTGAAGTTAAATCTAAAAATGATGATCCAAAATTCTTAAAGAAATTAAAAGATGTTATGCCAGCAGGTAGAGGTATGTTTAACGTACAATTACTAGTTGTTAACAGAAATGATCGTACACAAATTTGTGGTGTTGGTGAAGTTGGTGAAATTTATGTTCGTGCTGGTGGGTTAGCTGAAGGTTATAGAGGCTTACCAGATTTAAACAAAGAAAAATTCATTAACAATTGGTTTGTTGAAGATGGACATTGGGATTATTTAAACAAGGATAATGGTGAACCATGGAGACAGTTCTGGCAAGGTCCAAGGGATAGAATGTATAGAACTGGTGATTTAGGGCGTTATTTACCAAATGGTGATTGTGAATGTTGTGGTAGAGCTGATGATCAAGTGAAGATTAGAGGTTTCAGAATTGAATTAGGTGAAATTGATACCCATATCTCTCAACATCCATTGGTTAGAGAAAATATCACTTTAGTTCGCAACAATGCCGATAATGAGAAGACTTTAATCACTTTCATGGTTCCAAGATTTGATAAAGAAGAATTAGCTAAATTCCAAACTCCAGTTCCAGAAGAATTACAATCTGATCAAACAGTTAAGGGTTTAGTAGGTTACCATTTATTAGCCAAAGATATTAAGGTATTCTTAAAGAAAAGGTTAGCCAGTTATGCTATGCCATCATTAATTGTTGTCTGGGATAAATTACCATTGAATCCAAACGGTAAAGTTGATAAACCAAAATTACAATTTCCAACTAATAATCAATTAGCTTTAGTTTCTGCTAACGTTGCTTCAGAAATTGATGAATCAGAATTCGATGACACTGAACGTGAAGTTCGTGACTTATGGTTAAGCGTCTTACCAACCAAACCTGCTTCGGTCTCTGTTGACGACTCCTTCTTTGATTTGGGTGGTCATTCTATTTTAGCTACCAAGATGATTTTTACCTTAAAGAAACAATTGAACATTGATTTACCCTTAGGCACTATTTTCAAATATCCAACAATCAAAGCCTTTGCTGGTGAAATTTCAAGAATTAGAGAATCTGGTGAAGTTAAAACTACTGCAGAAGCTGTTCCTGTTTATGATTATGCCGCCGATGCTAAAAAGTTAGTGGAAACTCTACCTGCCTCTTATCCATCTCGTGAAAACTTTAACCCTGCTGAAACAAAAAATATCAACGTCTTTGTTACTGGTGCTACTGGGTTTCTTGGTTCTTACATTGTTGCGAACCTTTTGAACCGTTCTAACGCTGTCACCACTTTTCAAGTATTTGCTCATGTCCGTGCTAAGGATGAAAAA
This sequence comes from Monosporozyma unispora, assembly GCA_003708525.3. Lineage (NCBI taxonomy): Eukaryota > Fungi > Ascomycota > Saccharomycetes > Saccharomycetales > Saccharomycetaceae > Monosporozyma > Monosporozyma unispora. The sequence continues at coordinate 6,611 of PPON03000118.1, read as the reverse complement.
GCCGGTTTAGAAAGATTAATTAAGGCTGGAACTACTTATGGTACTTGGAATACTAAATTTGCTGATAACATTGAAGTTGTCTTAGGTGATTTATCCAAGGCTCAATTCGGTCTTCCAGCTGAAAAATGGTTCAACTTAACTAACAATATTGATGTTATTATACATAATGGTGCCTTAGTCCACTGGGTCTTCCCATACTTAAAAATGAGAGACGCTAATGTTATCTCAACTATTAATGTTATGAACTTAGCTGCTGAAGGTAAACCAAAATTCTTTGATTTTGTTTCTTCTACTTCCACTTTAGACACTGACTATTTCTTCAACTTATCTGATAAATTATCTGCTGAAGGTAAGACTGGTATTTTAGAATCTGATGATTTACATGGTTCCTCTACTGGTTTAGGTGGTGGTTATGGTCAATCCAAATGGGCTGCTGAATACATCATCAGACGTGCTGGTGAAAGAGGTCTTCGTGGTACTATTGTGAGACCTGGTTATGTTACTGGTTTCTCTGAGAATGGTTCCTGTAATACTGATGATTTCTTATTAAGATGTTTGAAGAGTGGTGTTCAATTAGGTAAGATTCCTGACATTAGTAATACTGTTAACATGGTTCCGGTTGACCAAGTTGCTCAAGTTGTTGTTTCCACATCTTTGAACCCACCAAAAGAAAATGAATTAGCTGTTGCTCATGTGACTGCCCACCCACGTATCTTATTCAAAGATTACCTTTATTCTTTGAGAAAGTATGGTTACAACGTTGAAATTGAAGATTACGCTTCCTGGAGAAAAACTTTAGAATCTGCTATAATTGACAAAAACCAAGATAATGCCTTATACCCATTATTACACATGGTTCTTGATGATTTACCAGGTAATATCAGAGCTCCAGAATTAGACGATTCTAATGCAGTTGCGTCATTGAAAAAAGATGCAAAATGGTCTGGTTTTGATAGATCTGCTGGAGCTGGTGCCACTCCAGAACAAATTGGTATTTACATCGCTTTCTTAAACAAGGTTGGTTATCTTCCAGCTCCAACTGGCTCTGCTACTTTAGACTTACCATCTATTACTGTTTCTCAAGAACAAATTGATTTAGTTGCATCTGGTGCTGGTGCTCGTTCTAGTTCTGCTGCTGCCTGAATATTACCAAACTGTTTTTTTAGGTATCAATAAATATCCGTATATAAATGAATTAACTATAAGCAAAAATGCATTTTAATTATTAAACAAGAATTGTAAATCTGCAGGTGTCAGTCTACTAATAGCAGCTTCATCTTGATTAATAGTAGCATGAATCATGTTTGCCTTCTTCTCTTGTAATTCAATAATTCTTGATTCAATGCTATCCTCAATACAGAATCTTGTAATTTTAACTGGTCTATATTGACCAATTCTATGTACTCTATCACCACTCTGCCATTCCACACTTGGATTCCACCATGGATCTAGAATGAAAACTTGAGAGGCCTCACATAAATTCAAAGCAACACCACCGGCCTTTAAACTAACTAAAAATACTTCACAACGAATATTATTCATGAAATATTTAATGGTTTCATCTCTTTGTGTTGGGGACATACTACCTTGTAATTTAACAGTTTGAAACCCTGCTCTCTTTAGTCTCCATTCAACCAAGTCTAACATACTAGTAAATTGTGAAAATACAATTGATTTAATAGTCTTCACTTTGGATCTTGATTTGTATAACTCCTCAACTAAAGCTTCAATTTTGGTCGATGATCTCCATGAACCACCAAGATTCAATCTGCTAACAATACTTTGCTTTTTAAAAGCATCCATATTAACTTCTAAAGCGGGTTGAGAAAGATCAATACTTAAACCAATATGACACACGGGACAAGTAAGACGATTATCCTTTGTTTCCATAAACGATTCGATGTATTCTTTAATACATAGTCGACAGAATTTGTGATGGCATCTGGATTCAATTGGTTCTTCAGCTTCATCATCACATAATTGACAAACTATAACACCATCTTCAGCAGTTTGATTTCTGTATCTTTTCAGAACTAAATCAGGGTGATCAGCAATTTGTCTCATTCTAGTAATCAGTGAGAAAATATTAGCATAATTGTTTAAAACCACACCTTCTTCCACAAAGGAATTATATTTCCTCTTCACATCAGAATATAAACTTCTGTATAAATCTTTCTCTTCTTCATTAAAATAATCACGTCTTACTGTAACAATTCTTGGTGGTAAACCTAAATCATCTGCACGTTCCACTTTAGTTCTTCTTAACATTATATTTTTCAATAAGATTTGAATATTATTAAATGATTCTAAACCAGGTCCTTCTACACCATATTTTTGAATGTTTTTCAACATGAAATGGTTGAAAAAATTTGTGTGTTGCATAACCACATGATTACAATGATCACAATGCATACGGTCGGTAAATTTCCATTCTTTGGAAGCACAATCACATTTAGTACAGAAATATTTTGAAAATGGTTCAATGTTTAAAAATCTAATCAACGAGTACATTTCACCAATTCTATTTTGTAATGGAGTACCACTTAAACACCATCTCTTTTGAGTCTTAATCATATTCACAGCCCTAGCTGTGTTACTTTGTCTATCTTTAATGTTATGAGCTTCATCCAAAATGACTCTGTAGAAATCCATATTATGAAGAACAGACTTTTCTTTAATCATTCCTGTTTTTCTTTTAAACCCATAAGTTTGTTTTCTAAATACTGACTCAAGAACAGCGTAAGTGGTTAAAATAACATCATAATCAGCTAATTTAGCAACATTATTAGTTTTATTCCCACCATGGAAAATATAAACTTTTAGTTTACCATTTGTGTGTTGATCAATTTCATTTTTCCATTGCATTAAGGCTACAGTAGGGGCAACAACCAAAGAAGGTCTCTTAGTGGGGTCGTTCATTAACAAAGCAATCGTTTGAATAGTTTTACCCATACCCATTTCATCTGCTAAGACACCACCGTTATACTTACTACTTTCTTGAGACAACAACCAATGTAAACCTTCCAGTTGGAAGGGTAAAAGTTTAATACTAAGCCCAGCTGGTTGTTCTGCTCTTTCTGGTACATATTTTGGAGCATTCTGAAGATCTGGGAACACATCCTTTAACTCAGGATGATTATCAAATAATCTTTGAGTGTTTCTTTGATATGGTGTAATTTTAGGAGGCTTTCTTTTCTTAGTTGGGACTTTTCTCTTTCTGGGTGCAGCCTTTCTCTTCTTCGCAAGAGGTTCATCATCATCGTCATCATCTTCACCTTCCTTGGGCTCAGTAGTCTGAGGCGGAGTAGACTGTTTAGCTTCTTTCTTAACTTCAGTATCTGATAAATCCAGTTCTACTATTTCATTTCTTGCATCCTGATATTCCTCATCACTCTCCTCCTCTTTAACCACAGGAGTAGTACTGTCTTCAACATAGTCTTCATCGTTATCACTTTCAATATCAGTTAACTTCAACGTACGATCCGGAGTCTGCTCCATTTTCAAAGTGGCTTCATCATCACTTGAATCTGAAATTTCCACATAGTTAACTTTTGCCCTAGCAGCTCTAGAAGTTCTAGTTCTGGTCCTAGGTCTACGTATAAATCCACCTTCTTCTACCATTTGTCTATTTTCAAACGTGGTTATTTCGTTATCTTTCCAACTTCCAAAGAAAAGTTTAGAATAAAGTGTTTAAGACTTAGTCAGAACCTACTTTAACTCATCCCAAAATCCATCTTTAAACATTTTCAAAATTTAAATTCCGGGACCCATTTTTTTCAAATTTGATTTCTTTTTTGAGAAGACCGAAAAGGCTACCGTTCGAGATCTGGGGTTGCCATGGTAACGCCTTTTCTTGAATAATAAACGATTTATGGTTTTTAAACAGTCCAGGTCACCGTCAAAGACAGGCTAAAATTAAAGTAATCAATTAGGTCCTTTCTTATTTACAATTACATACATTCAAATAAATAAGAAGTTATGCTTATATGGTACATTAAGGAGTTATTTTAGTCTTTGTCGGAATGTTCAAATGTGAGTTTTCTTCTCTTTTATTAGTCATAATCTTGGGGATATGGACGTGCATTATAGTTGGTTTGAGTTATCTAGTATTTTATGAGTTCAGATAATATAACAACTCTACTCGGTTTCGATGATATCATCAAGGAAACCTTTGATTTGTTGCATAACAGAAGCCTTGGTTTCAAAAGTGACCATACCTATCATAAAAATGATGTTTTGGGATATTAGATATCCCAATAAATTTCAGTTTTCTGTTAGTATTTTGTGCTTCTTTTGTCTTAAGATTTTTTAACTAAAAAATCATGACTATTTTAAAGTAACATACTCATTGCCATTGGTTCAACCTTGGACAATACATCAGTATATCCTGCTTTGTCGTTCTTGTTGATCTCCTCCATGGTTAAGTTCTTGACTTTATCAACCCATCCCTCTTGTAATAGTTTCTCAGTCAACGCATTAGATATTCTTTAGTTAAAAACATTATAGTAAAAAGAATTTCATAAATAACATGGTTAGTAAATCATAGTTTAAACGTTTATTTGACATGAACACATCGAAACCTAAAATGGTTTAGTCGGTGAACACATCTTTTCTAACAATTGAATCATACTTTTCATAATTACCGGATTCCACTAAATATTTTTGAATCTGTGCTTTAACATTCCCGTCCATATTAAACTTTTGGTGTCTGTTCTGATAGTTGTGGAACTCCTCTAATGGATATATGGTCCTCTTCAAGCACTTAACAGAGGCTCTAAGCATTCCATTGAATAAAGTTATGTCTGAAAGTTTTGCTTATTGAAATATTAAATTTACCCTCCAAAGAATTGAAAAAAAACAACCAACACTAGTTAGAGCAAATTCGGGATTTAAAGATTTAAAGGACTTGAAGTAAGGTTCAATACATTGTTCAAAAGTTGTATTTCTAATTGTTATGGGTCAATTTGGGTTTATACTCTGGTTTAATTTCACGTATGTTAAGAAGTTTATCCAAGTTAATTATTCCCATTACAAGACAATTCACAACTATGAGTGTGGTTAAAGGTAAGCCAGAATTAGCTAAAATATTAAAAGTTGAAAAAGTTAAAGATACAGCCAATTGTAAATGGATTGGTTTAGAAAAGATTACTTATCAAGATCCAAATGGTCAAGAAAGAATTTGGGACAGTGCTGTGAGAACTACTAGAAATTCTGGTAGTGTCGATGGAATTGGTATGTTCACCATCTTAAAATATAAGGACGGTACTCCAGATCATGTTCTTTTACAAAAACAATTCAGACCTCCAGTGGAAGGTGTTTGTATTGAAGTCCCAGCCGGCTTAATTGATGCAAACGAAGATATCCCAACTGCTGCTTTAAGAGAATTAAGAGAAGAAACTGGCTATCTTGGTAAGATTGTGGAACAAGGTCCAATCATTTATAATGATCCAGGTTTCACCAATACAAATATGTCTCTTGTAGTTGTTGAAGTGGATATGACTTTACCAGAAAATCAGAAACCAGTCAGTCAATTAGAAGATAATGAATTTATTGAATGTTTCAGTATCCCATTAACTGAACTACATGAAGAATTAGTGAAATTGGAAAAGGAAGGTTATAGATTAGATGCTCGTCTTCAAAACGTTGCCCACGGTATTTATTTAGCTAAGAAATTAAACCTTTAATTATAGGTTTATGTTTAATGACAAAAGTACCATGTGCTTATATGAAGTAATTATTATATATAATATATGAATGAACTAAAAAAGAAATATAACCGGAACCCACTTAGTTATTATTAATGTGCTATAAGTCTACTGTCCGAATATTCTATGTTGTACAAGATTATATTAACAATATATGGTAAGTTTGTATTGAAACATTTAACAATAAATTGACACTTTGTAATAATTTATTACATACTAAGTTAAATAAAATGTGGTTTATTCATGATTATTAATGTTTTGGATTATTGGATATGACACAAAATCTTGTGGATAATAACAATCCTTGGTGACGGATTTAATTAATATATAAATGAACTAAATTTTACTGTAAGAAGTGGTGAGTTCAACATATTTAACTTGTATAATAATATATAAGCAAAAAACACACAACAATGGTAAGGTTACTAAAAATATGAATGACAAAGTGTCAACTGGGTCTATAATATCGAGTGTAGGCATTAATAGGTACTCGTAGCAATATTCTGCTGCGATTGCTATCTGGACCAAAATTAAAAAAAAAATGCCGACACCTGCAGGATTTGAACCAGCGCGGGCAGAGCCCAACAGATTTCAAGTCTGTCGCCTTAACCACTCGGCCAAAGTGCCTTGAGACATATATTTTCTATTTTCAAGTTGTTTGTTAAATACAATTATCCAGGATGTATGGGTTTACCATAATAGTTGGCTATATTTTCTCCAGAGAGACTTGGAATTTAAATTTTAAAGTGACCCAAGAGACTAGAGGTGTTAGAAAAAAGGGTGAAGTATAAGTAAAAATGTTCTGTTGGATAACATAGAAGAAATATAGTGGTAAAATAAAGTATTAATTCCTTATTAATATTAAAAGGCTATAATAATATTAACTTAGCATTAGCTCATCGAAAG
>PPON03000117.1:0-11359 GCA_003708525.3 Monosporozyma unispora | reverse complement strand
CTCACTAGCTCCCCCTAATCAATCTCTGTTACCCTCCTGTCACGTAAATATTGTTTCTTTGTTTATATATTTTCTTTTCGTTGAAATATGTTAGTGTTTGTTTATCTTTTATTTCCTTATAAGAACAGTAGTTGGCCTCTTTATCTTCTTCTTCTTTCTCTCTCACTTCTTAAAACACGAAGGATTCTATCATTGGTGATATAGCAATGTATTCCATCGAGGTGAACAAGATGTCAATTATTTATTATCCTTCTACTTATTAGGTCAACGGTAGAAGGTTTAATTTTAAAGACAGCTGGAATTCAAAAAAAATGGTGATAAGAGGATTCTAATGTTATGGCTAGTTATCATTGCAACAGCAAGTGGTTTCTTTATATGGTTATACTGCAGTAGTTGTTTCTATTCAACACACCCACACCCAAAAAACACCCAGAGTAGGGATGATTACTGTAATTAACTATGTCCTGAAATAACTTAATGTTCTTTATCAGCTTATCATAATGGGAGTCTTGATATTGAGGGGACCCGCTTTATTAATGGGAAATAATTGAATTCTAAATAATTAATGAATTTCTGATGTCAAGTTTATAATTGGAGGGATGTTCATATAATATTTCAATTAGAATTGTATGTTGTTGTTTTTTTCACTTATTAACATGTTTTAGTTTGATTTGACGTACCTACTGTGGCTATGTTATTTTGATTGTATAGTTCAAGAATGTTTTGATTAAGTTGTGATAATTCTTACAGGTTATTTTTTTTAAGTTAATACAGTGCTGAACGTTGGTTTGGTATTATTGTTAAATTCATAAGAAAAAGTTAGGATTAATGATAAAGTTATAGTTAAATGTAGGATTTGTAGGTATATTCTGGTGCATGGTGAGTAAATATTTTAGTTGCTATTTTTAAATCGGTCAATTGTTGATAATATATCAATTAAATTATGGTAGTATGGTTAGCTAAAGGTTTTATTAGGTTCTTTTGATTTTTTTAACTGTTTGATATTTTAGTAGAATTCAAGAAGGTTATTTATAGTCAGCTTGATGCGAGAAGGAATTGTTACTTTTCGTTTGAATATTTGCTGCTAAGTTTATTGTTGATCTTATCATTGTCAAGAAAACAATTATAATCGGATGGTATATATTATTTTTATGCTTATATCTTCTACTTTCTCCATAATTGGAATGTCTGCTTTGGTTTTAGGTTCTTTTAGTCGGTACAATATTTTTCTTTCAAAATAATATTAACATTAAAATATTGGTTTTATTTAATCTCTTCTAATTGGTTTACTACGATGGTTGTTGCTAAATCAAGAGTTATTTTGAAGTTGACTTTAATTTGCTTTGGCTGGTTGATTTTTTATTAACTCTGTTTTATTCGTTAACTGAAAGCGTAGTGATTAATTAAAGTTGGTCATTTCAACTGTTGGAAGGTTGTTGTTTTTTATTTAGAGTTCTCAAGTTAGCAAATGTTGTATTGATATCCAGCCATTGTCTATTTCTGTAGGATTTACTTCATTTGGTATTGCTGGTCAGTAATTTTTTGGTTCGGTGCTGTTTAAATTGGTTCTTTTCTTACTTCACGTTGGTTATAATGCTTAGTTTTATTATGTGCCTAAGTTGGTTATCTCAATGTTTCTATTTGTCCTCTATGATCATTTATGAACTCCATACCAAGAATATTGAATATCTCTGAGTACAGCTATTCTTTAACTTATTACTTTAAATAGTGCTGGTTTCTCTGATGTACTCATTGGTTGATTTGTCATCACATTGGCCGGTTACGGTAATTCATTTTTATTTCGATTTAGGTTTTGTGTTACATTCTCTTTTGATGTCATATTTGGTCTTCTTTAATCACATGGTACTAAATTGTGTTTTATTAACATTTGGTATTAATCAAGGTATTTCTAGTTAAGTTGACGTTATTGTTTGTCTAATTACTCAGTCCGTTTTGTTGTTTTATGGTTGTTCACAATTAATAAGAAATATAGTGTGTCTCTGGTGCTAGAGTCTTTGTATTTTACAAGATGTCTTAAATTCTGGTTGTATTTTTAACGTAAGTATAAGGGCGTCGTAATGACTGTCTGATTTTCTACATGCCGTTAGAATTTAATGGTCATACTCGTTGTTATTTTATAAGGCCACTGAGATTTATAGAGTAGCCACGACAAGGTTAATTCCTTTGGGTTTTATCATGTTTCCTATTTAATATATATAATTATTATATTCATTAGGTGTTTGAGAGGGTCTTTTTCCATTTTTTAAAGATACTATTGAACGCAATGTTGGATCATCTCATAGTATAGAAATTGTTTTGTTGATAATTGTATTGTTTAATTGCTATTAGGATTGTATGCATCTACTAAGAGTGGTATTAGGTACGTTTATGCACTATTGCATTGTTCTTCTTTAAATGACAATAGGAGATGATTTACATAATAGAAGTAGATATTTATTAATAAATTAGTTAGACCTATATCTGCTAAATAATGTTCCTTCCAAATTATGGCAGATATTGCTTTTTTCTCATTTTAATGTTCTTATTTACTTTAATATTTACTACCTTATTCCCTGTAGCTTTTTGAAGATGAAATATGACTTCCCATCTATTAAAAAACCACTAAACATAACAACCTTATTTGATATATTTGTAGATTGTCTCATTTTATTTAGCTGCAATCTTGAAAAAATTAGAATTTAATATACAGAAATGTCACAAAAACTTTTACTTTATCCATATTCCATTTTACAACCAAGATATGCAGAAAGTTATTGCAAATTGCATTAAAATGTAAGTCTTATGAAACAAATTTTGTTTTATAAATCTAACAAAAGTATTTAAATTGATTACAAAAATCTAACTTTTGATTTAATCAGAAGGGGGAATACAATTAAGACATCTTCTTAAAAATATCAGCTTCCTTTCATAAATTAGAGAGAGAAAATGCCTTCTTACATCTTTAAGAGTTGCATCTAATACTGTACATACATTTATTAATAAAAACTTTTAATATGCTGGTTTAAGTTTAGAAATGGTAGTAGGATGTTCTCTCTTTGCTCTTCTCTTCCCACTTACACCAATTAAGGTCCCTGTGATGAGATTTCAAACTGATCGAAAAAATAAAAAACAACAACATTAAACCAGCAAAATAGATCTGAATATAAAGCTACTCGCACTGGAAGACCAAGACTATCAACGTTAACCAATCACTCAATATAAAAGACCAATACCATCGAAATGGAAGGCTATCAAGACTGTGTAATTGATATCAATCACGTTATTGCCGTTATCAATGGTTGGGTTATAAATAAAAAAGCCAAACAAGTCATATCAGTGAAACAAGCCAAAATCTTGTTAGGTAATAAGAAATTAATCGAAAAGTTGGATTATATCTTATTGAAAAGACTTAATCATTATGATATTTCCAGCACGGTATTAATATATGATAATAGTGAAACTTTATTTGATCATATTGAAATGGCTTTCGAATATTTTGCTGAATTAGAGAATGGGTCCATTTTAGCCGTCACTCATAGGAAAGCACCTAAACGTACAATTATGAGAACATACCCAGTACTATGTCATAAATTTAAATCCAATCATGGTACCAATTATTATTTAGCTCCAACACCGCTATCGAAAATAAGTAAGGTTAACATGAAATCCATTAAATTCAATCCAAGAAAACTGAGAGACACCAGTGTATTTTCTAATATCATCCAAGTTGATTCTTTTGAATTTACTAACTCTGATGGTGAAATCTTAAAATCCTTACCCAAGTTTAAGATTGAATACGGTAAATTTATCCAAGATTTTTATTCTGATATTTATAAGAATGCCTTAAAAAGGGCTGGGAATCATTTGGGTAAAGATTTCCATACAGGTGTAGGCTCTTTGGTCAAAACTTTCATTCCACCCACTATATTAGAATACGGTAGACGTTTAGTTCTTCCCTTGTTTCTGTTAATGAATGGTAAGAAGCTATCTTTTTTTAAAGATGACCAATTTTTACCTGACATCAAGCTATCCAATTTAGTCAACGCTTTCAAAAATAAAGATAAAACAGAACTCGAATCATTATTGTGTCCCATTTTCTTAAATGCTTTAGAACGTAACAAATATTATGAATATCTTATGAGATGGGTTAGATTATGTTCTTTTGATGTCACCAAAATTAAGACAAGAGAAAACATCGAATGCCCTTTATCGTCTATCCTAGACTACAGATATAAATTAGATGCCATCAGATGCTTAGTTTTATTCTCATCTTTCAACTCTACCGAAGATCCTACCACCACTGCTGAATCTTATACAACTCCAGAAGAAAACAATTTTATCTCCACATTCAAAACATTATATACTTTAGTGGTCAACGAAAGCAAAACTCTAGCAAGGAATAATATTAGTGTCGATATTGCTGGTGAGTATGTCCTAGTGAAGGGCAAAATGCTTTCATTCCATATGATTAGTCTAATTAAAGCTGAAGTTAATGCTTCTTTTCAAAGTTGTGTCGATGATTTGTTTAAACTTGTATCGTTTGGTACTCCAGTGCGAGTCTATAGAAAGGTTTTTTTCAATTCACAAATTAATACAGAAGGCGAGTCCACTTCCAAAGAAAACTTTTCTAGTATCTTTGATACTATTCCACAAGAAAATGTCCGAGAGTATAATATTGACTGGAGAAACGAAGAAGATTCATCCAACGAAAACACCATTAAAAATATTTTGATTCTTGTTAATCAAATTACTAAGTTACTTATGTTTAGTGTATGGCTATCTCCTGGTATGGCCCTGCGTTTTCCAGAATTGAGCATTTTATCTTTTAGCGGTTATGATCGTAATTTATTTGTCGATGTAATTGAAAAAATCTTTTACTTCAAGACTACATACAATAAAAATAAGAAGTTTGACTCTAGATTACTTTTTATGGATAAAACAGTTACAACCAATCTGTTATGGTTTGTTTATATTTTAAGGCCATTCACAATTGATTTGATGCAGGATAAGCTATCTTTATTTAAGACTGATATGTTAAAACAGAAATTTAACCAAGAGTATTCAAAAACTGTCGGAGAATCATTTGAAGATGTCCCTGAAGAGGAGGAAGAGGAAGCAAGAAGAGACAATACATATTATTCTGGTAATGATACTATTGAACAAGTAGGAGCTGATGCAGGCGATACCATTATGAAGATGTTTTTATTTGTTGATGTTAAAAATTACAGACTTGTCTCGTCAGGCTCATTTACCTCAACAATGAAATATTTCCCTAAAGATCAATCTGTCTATAGAAGCCATACCATTAGATCTTTTAGACAAGGTTTAATTGCGTTATGGAAACACTTTATCATGCCGTCAGGTTTGTTGTTTGATCTATGTAACAAAATTGTCTCCAATGGTTACGGTCATACTGTTCAGACACACAACAATAATTATGGTGTTGATAACACGAGGCATATTGATTATACATCAGAAGGTGATTTGGACTATTATCATGCTAAGGTTTTATGTCAGAAATTTCAGGCAATGTCTGATTTAAATATTAGAAAAAGAGATGATCTAGATGAAAATGTACCAACTGAAAACAGAGATGATGATAATGGTCCTGCTGGAGGTGAAGCAGATGTTTTTGATTTAATAGAAGAAGGTAAAAAGATCTACGGTGAAAAATTTCAATTCTTATCACCTGAACAAGAACAATTCACATCAAATGTCCTTTTATCACCCAAGAGGTTTCATGCATTACAAGGGGAAACTGCGTTTGGCAAAACCTTAACATTTTCACTTCCAATATTGGCGTTACATAAAACTAATCCCGGAAAGTACATCCATTTCTTGGCAGTTCCATATCAATCCTTAAAGGTGGCCTCTATTAACAAGTTAAGAAAGTTGAATTTACAAGTTGAAGATATCAAAATTTTAGAGAGCCCCGAGGCTAAGAATAAGATAAAGAGTATTAATGTTTTAGTTGGTTGTTTTGATTCATTTACGTCGAGTAAGATCAAAGATGCAATGGCATGTTGGAATAATCTTTTTGAAGATGTCAAGAAAGGGTATTTCATATTTGACGAAGCCCATTGTTTATGGTTGGAGAAGAAGTTCCGTAATGAATTGAGTTTCCTCCGTGGCTTCAAATGGAACAAATTTTTGAAAATAATTATGCTGTCAGCTACACTACCCAAGTTATTGATGGAATTTATAGCTATAGAGAGAGATATCCCGGAAAAGCTTGTCAATAACGGAAGATACATAAATGTTGTAAAGAACATACCAAACCAACATATTAGTTCTGAAGTTTTTTGGGTGGAAAAAGATGGTTTAATGGATAATGTCAGAGCTGCTGTTAGGGATTATTTAAAGAGTAATCCCACTGGTAAGGCTGTCTTTTTCTTTTCCAACAAACAAAAAATGAGAAAGGTGTACACTGATTATTTTAAAAGTGACAGTAAAGTTTCCATGGTTGATGCGGATGCCACTGATGATGTTAAGATGAAGGTTTTTGAAGATTTTGAGAATCTGGATTCAGATACAAGAGTTATATTCGGTACTAAACTATTGTCAAATGGACTTAACTGTGAAACAGTCAACCATGTTTGCTTAGCAAATTGTAAAACAAACGCTATTGACTATCTTCAAATGGTAGGAAGGATTAGACAGTCAGGGTCTGTTAAGATTATTGCCGTTAAAGGAGAAAAACCATATGATGAAATCTCTGAAGCTTCCTTACATTTTCCTCATTTAAACTGGAATATTTGTATCACAAAGCAGATTGCACAGTTTTATACTATTGTTTATCCCGGTCATATTTTATGTTGCGGTACTTCTCCTAAAGACAATTATAATTCATGTGACCCAGTTGACATGAATGCTCCCTTTGATGACAACAATGATAATGATGACGATGATGATTCAATGTTTTTCGACTGTAATGATGAACCCGCACAAAATGTTACCACAACCAAACATAGAAGAGATTCAGTTTGTGGTGAACCTCCTAAGAAAAAGAAAAAGAGTCATAAGAACAAAAAGAATAAGAAACACAAGAAAAGTAAGAATAAAGATAAAGATTTGAAACAAAAGAAGATTATTCGTCGTGTTATTGATAATAATAGTCCTATAATTAAAAATGTGGTTGTAACTAAAGGTTTTCTTTCAAGAGCTGCCCAACACACTCAAAGGAAGAGGTCTGTATTGGCAAACAGAGCTATTGGAGCTAAATTATTTACTTCAACTCCTAAACCCAAACCATATGATACTGCTAAATTCTCCCATGCCGTTAAAACTGGGCATTTTGACAATATTAATACACAACCTACGGCTAGTACCACCAATCAAAGTCACTTGACTAAAAATATGTCTCCATTGGCTCCTTCCAAGAACAATTGTCCTGCATCTATTTCAAATAAGAACTCAACTGTTAGTGATATACCTTTAGTGACATCATTGCCTTTCCACAGTACTTCCTCGGCTACTTCCACAACCACCACAACTGCTACTGCTTCTCGTACTACTCCTGCTACTATTATTAATATACCTTTGGTCATATCACGAGAAATTGATAGGACCACTACAACTAGACGAGCTGCTGCTTCTTCTCATCATAATCGTGTTACCTCCGCAACCACAACCACTGCTGCTTCTCATGCTAATCCTGTTGCTATTATTAATATACCTTTGGTTACATCACGTAATATTGATGGTGGTGTTACTATTACTACTACCCCTAACAAACCAATAGTATCATCATCTCCTCCATGTCCCACAGCTTCTATGATAAATCCAATGGATGCATCGTCACCCAAATCTAATAGTGAAGGAACTGCTTTAAAACCCTTATTTCCAATCTTTAAATCTAGCCGTGGTCCAAAGAAAACTAATCGAAACACAAATGCTAATATCCCTGGTAATTTTACTAATACTAATCTACAAACTAACATTACCAAAACAAATCTAACTCCACCAGTCATCACAGGAACTGCTTCTGCTAATACTACACCACCCATACACAATTCTCAAATTCACCCAGCTTTACCATCTACTACAGAACCAATAGCTGCTGATATGGAAATGTTCTGTTTAAGTATGGGTAAGCATCCTTCCCTTACATGTCCATCAACTCTCAAGGTTGGCTCTCATGTCGACAATCTTCAAATTCCACCACAACGATCGAATATTGCTACTACACTTGCTAACAATGACAATCAATTACAACCAAACTTAACTTGTAGTGATGACAATAATGACGATGAATTTTTCAATTTAGATGCATTTTCTGGGTTATTCGATGGTGATATTATGAGCTCACCTGCTAAAAAGAATACGAATCAACCTGCAAAGGATGTAGAAGAAGCCAGCTTATTAACCAGTCTTGACCAAAATGATATTTTTGAGGAAATGACTATCCAAATGGAAGATGCTGCATCATCAAATCCAGGTACTAATTCTATTGATCTGGAAAAAATTATTGGACCTGATGTCATTTATAAGGAAGTAAATAAGGTCGTATCAGGAAACATCTCAAGTGTTTCAAACATAGATAATGCCTCTGATCAAATTTATGAAAATCCTTTAATGTCTTTCGAAGCCAATAGTTTATCTCCAATTGATCAAGTTTTGGGTGCAACAAATATACCACTTCCAGAACTTTTGAGGACATCTGCCACGGGTACTGTGTCGAATACAAATCTCGAAACACCATCAGAATTTGTAAGAGACAATTCCGCTCATCTATCAAATTATGAAGATGATGATTTTATTCCACCTGCAGCCAGCAGTGATCTGGATAACGCCATTTTGAGTGGCCAAAAGGTTATTGAAGAATTAAATGCCCCTGCTGTGATGTCAGACAATCCTACTATTTCAGACGCTTCCCAATTTTTTTCATTTCTCAATGAATTTAAGGACGTTGACGTTGCTAAGAATCTTAAAGAGTATTTAATGCTAGATGGTTCTTTACCGATGCAGAAATATTTCTTGGGTTTCGATACAAGGAACGTCTTAAGATGGTTTATAGAAATACCCTCAAGCCTTTGCCGTGAGTGTTTGGAACTTAATGAAAATTGTTCTTGCTCAACTATTTTTGGACAAGCACTGGGAAGAATTTCAGCTGAAGTACTAATATTATCCTATGTCCAGTCTTCCCATTCTCGTTTCAATTTATATCTCAACGATTTGGAAGTATTAGGGTCAAAAGAATTTATTGACCGTCATAGTGATAAGTCTGATTCGTTTAAACACCACTATAAACTTTTTGAATCTCGTGCCAAAATGAAAATAATTTCCATCTCAAATTTAGAAGGAAATAAAGGAAAGAAATTTACCAATGTTTTTATTGACACATTTAAGATGATTAAAAAATATATGGTGGATATAAGATCTCTTATCTTTGATGATCATATCAAAGAAGCCTTTTTTGCTTATAAAACGAAGAGACATTATATTACTAAATGTTTCCAAGACTATGACTCTATCCAGTCTAGTAATTGGACTAATTCTAATACTGGGATTTTCGTACCATTTAAAAGAGATTGCCTTTTAGACTTTCAACACTATTACAAAACAAGATGTTTAGTGTCTGATCAAAAGGTTTTTATTAAATACATCCCCAGTATGAAATCGTTTCAAATCGTTATCTTCTTTATATGGTGTTTTTTTGAAAAAGGGTTGCATAAAGAAGTCTTAAAAAAAAAAATAAAGGTCATGGGTTTTGATAAAGAAAAGGTTGATTTATTTCCTATTTTCTTTAATACCATGCTTAATGTTGTTGATTTCGACTTTGCTCCCTGTCCAGCGTTTGTTCCAATCATAGGAGCATGGATGAAAAATAACCCAAACTTAATGGATTGGTATTCAGCAAAGAATGATAAAAAATGAGAATGGGTTTGAGAAAAACATGTTTGATTGGTGTTTATGTTTAGCTATAATCTTTTCCTGAGCTTCAAGATTAATTCCTTTAATTTTTATGATAGCATCTTGATGCCCTATCAAGTGGTTGATTATAGGTTATTACCTTAAGATAACATATATATACATGTATATATTATCTTGGTAGATAACAATAGTTTCTTGTCTTCATAGTATTAAATACAAAGAAAGCCTGTGTATTGGCATTGATAATAGTGATTTTAGGTGAAAAATAATGAAACATTAAAAACATGGTCTTTTGACATTAGGAAATTGGTAGCCTAGCCTTTCAGGATAGGATAGTTACACTGTTGTTATATTAGAGTTGGTAGGTGACTTCATATAGTTTCATTTTCATTTATGGATGGTAAAGTCTTGAAATAAAAGATGATATGATAATACCACTTGTTCCTTGTTTAAAAAGTGGTCATAAACAACATATTAGTTTATATTTCATTGATCTGGGTAGGCCTTGATGCATCTGGTTTTGCGTGATTTCCAAATTATTGATTATAAGAAAATAAAATATCCACATTTCTTGTAAAAGACATTATCAAGATCTGTTCCGCCGGGAAAAAAGAATTTTTCGCGATCAAGATAAAATGACTACACGATCAAGTTCTCGTTGGGTGGGGAAAAATGTTGACAAGGCGAAAATTTCATCATTTTCTGACTTCCTAGATCTTAACTATGGGGATTTAGCATAGTAAGATAGTAATATGAGACAAACAACACCCATGTGGCTAGACACCAGTATGATACTGTGGTATGTTCATATATGAGAGGATATCAACATGATAGACTAAGATTGTGCAATAAATAAGGATAATAAGTGATATGAGACAGTAATATACTATAACTCTAAGACTGTGCAATATATAAGATATTAGACATTAATATATTAATAAGCTAGAGAATATTACACTGTAAGACATTAAAAGACACTAATTGTGCAACATATTATGATATTAACATAATAAGACAATAATACACTACATAGTATAGGAATATGTAATATATTAAGGTATTAGACCATATTAACATAATAAGACAATAATATACTTGATACTAATATAATAAGACATTAACATACTAGATACTAATATAATAAGACAATAATATACTAGATACTAATATAATAAGACACTAATATACTAGATACTAATATAATAAGACACTAACATACCAAATAGTACACGGTTGTGCAATATATTAGGATATTAGGTACTGGTAGCATAATAAAACATAATAAGATTTTAATATACCAGATAGAATAAGATTGTGCACTATACTAAGGTGTTAGCCATATTAACAGAATAAGATATTATAAGATTGTGGAAGAGATGAGGACACAATATTGGCACCATTGGAATGGGGGAGGTTTAAATGATGGGATTTCAGTTTGTCTGGGTACGGTTGTGTGCTTGGTTGCTGGTTTATGGCTCTTGTATTC
>PPON03000116.1:0-12462 GCA_003708525.3 Monosporozyma unispora | reverse complement strand
AATGCAATACAAGAAGACTTTAGCTTCCGCTGCCTTAGCTGCCTCCGCAATGGCCGCTTATGTCCCATCTGAACCATGGTCTACTTTAACTCCATCTGCTACTTACAAGGGTGGTTTAACTGACTATGCCTCCACTTTCGGTATCGCCGTTGTCCCAGCCACTGGCGTCGCTAAGAGAGATGCTGTTTCTCAAATTGGTGATGGTCAAATCCAAGCCGCTAAGACCACCAAGGCTGCTGTCTCTCAAATCGGTGATGGTCAAATCCAAGCTGCCAAGACCACCAAGGCTGCTGTTTCTCAAATCGGTGATGGTCAAGTTCAAGCTGCAACCAAGACTACCAAGGCTGCTGCCTCTCAAATTAACGATGGTCAAGTTCAAGCTGCCACCAAGACTGCCGCTGCTCAAATTAACGACGGTCAAGTCCAAAACAAAGATGCTTCTGACCCAGTCGGTGCTGTTTCCTGTAAGGTTGACGGTACTTTAGAAATGAACTTGAAGGGTGGTATCTTAACTGATGGTAAGGGTAGAATCGGTTCCATTGTTGCTAACAGACAATTCCAATTCGATGGTCCACCACCACAAGCTGGTGCTATCTACGCTGCTGGTTGGTCTATTACCCCAGCTGGTAACTTAGCTATCGGTGACAAAGATGTTTTCTACCAATGTTTATCTGGTGATTTCTACAACTTATACGATGAAACTTTAGGTAAGCACTGTAACCAAGTTTACTTACAAGCCATCGATTTAGTTGACTGTTAATTGAACATACAGTTTAATTTTAATTCGAATCACTTCTAATGATAAAATATTCAAAAGATTTCTATTTTTAATATATTCTGCATGGATTAATCAAAGTTATAAATAATGATGATCCTTAAATTGCATCCATTCCTTCTGCATTATACTTTTAACGATTTAATTTTCTATTCCATATGGTTAAATTAACCAAAAAACCGTTTCAGTTCTTAAAAATTTTATTTAAAACAACGAATTGCGCAATTCATAAATAAATATTTTCTAAATATATGGCTATATATTTTTTTATTCTTTATTCTTAATAAATTTTTCAAACATCAAAATAAGTATTATTTGTTTCAATTAAACAACTTTAAGTACTTTATTGATTAAGTTCTTTTATTCTTGTCAATGTCTCCAGTGTTTAATAAAACAACAGAGTGTTGCCTCAATTAATGTAAATCATCTCAATCTTATTGTAACTTTTTGTTTGTATAAAAAACAGATAAGAGATAGACATTTAATATAAAGAGGGTATCATTAGTTTATTTATTTAATGTTTCTTGACAATCGTATATAATAAGTGCGTATATATAAAAAGAAAACAGGGCATATAATAATATAGTAATAGTTGTGGCTGTATTGAAATAGTATGTAGCCAGTAGTAGCGAATATCTACAATTTTATAAAAGGAGGATATAATACAATTTGTGTTTGTTTGGGTTTTGTCTTTGTATGATTTAATATTAATTTAGAAAGAAGAAAAGAAAGTTGGAATTCATTTTTAAAATTAAATTAAATTGTTTAACAGTCAACTAAACCAACAACTTCTAAGTGAATTGGAGAACATTGTTCAGCAATGTGTTGATCGTATAAGTTGTAGAAGTTACCAGATAAACATTGGTAGAAGACATCTTGGTCACCTAAAGCTAAGTTACCTTCAGAAGTAATGGACCAACCGGCAGCGTAAATGGCACCAGCTTGTGGAGTTGGACCATCGAATTGAAATTGTCTGTTAGAGACAATAGAACCGACTCTGTTTTTGCTATCGGTTAATAAACCGTCCTTTAAAGTTAATTGTAAAGTACCATCGTTTTTACAAGAATCTTGTTTTGGGGCAATAGTAGCAGAAGCGTTACAAACGGAAGAAGTCTTAGAAGCAGAAGAGGTGACAATAGAAGATTGACCAGATTTCTTTGGCTTTAAAGTGGTGGTGATAGCCTTGGTGATAGTGGTGGTACTGTCAGTAGTGGCTTGAGCAGCAGCAGCGGTGGCAGCAATAGTAGCTTGAATTTGACCATCAGTAATTTGAGAAATAGCATCTCTTTTGTTGTTAGCAGCAATGGTTTGAACAGCAATACCGAAAGTGGTGGCAGCAGCAGAGATACCACATTCGTAGGTAGCGGATGGAGCTAAAGTGGACCAGACATCACCTGGAGTGTAACCATCGGCAGTGACGGCAGTGGCAGCGGCTAAAGTGGCTAAAGAAACAGTCTTGAATTGCATTTTTGGATAATATGTGTTTGTGTTAACGAAAGTAAGTAGTTGGAATAATATGAACTTGTGTAGCTGGGTTGTTAAGTGAAAGAAAAAAATAGTTTTACAAACAAGAAAGTGAGAATAAAATATAAGCAAGAAAGAAAAGAGAAAACCCAAGAGATTTGAGGTTATGCTTATATATACTGGACACCATTTGTCCATTTGTTTATTTTGTTTATCAACAGAGGTGTTTGTTTGCGTAAGCAAAACTCAACAAACCGAGCAAAAAGAAGAAAATATAAATGTGTTGGAGAGATATGGACTCGTATATGATTAGCTTTGTTTGTGAAGTGAATAACATTGATTGTGGAGATATTGTATTGTGATTTTAATATGGTTTGTAATTACGAATATTGTTTACAAATGTTTGCGATGTTTACAATTTGTTATTGGGAAAGTATGTTTTTATTGTGTAGTTTGTTTATTTTTTTCTTAATCGCGCGACATTTGTTTTCTTCTCTTTGGGAAAGTCGCGACTGATTTACGTTTTTTGATCTCGCTTTTCGATCTCCGTGGATCAATTAATTATTTCTATGCGGAAACACTAGACCCTGTGTCAAAGCCTTTAGTGATGCACTTATGAAGGGTGATAATAAAGCTGGTACCTTCTTTAAAATGGTAGCTTCAGTTGACAAACCTTACTATATAGAAGATGTTACTATCTTGTTCAACTACTCTTAGCTTAACCTTTAAGTTGCTCTACTAATTCTTTAATGTTTTAAAGCCCTCTCGGCTCAAGCCCTCAAAAATTAACACAATAGAAACGCGAAATTTGTCCATTTTTGAAACAGCGAAGACGCGAAAATGTCTTTTTTTATTGTTGCCAAAAACGCGAAAATTCAGTTTTCCAAAAAAGAAGAACAAAATTTTCGTGTTGGTTTTTTCCTTCATCGCTTTAAATTTTTGAAACGAAAGAGAATACCGCGAGAGTCTAGACTCTAGAATCTCAAATTTCCGCACAGTCAGTTGATCGTTTAAGAATTGTTGCGTGGCAATTTGCTAATGAGAGATGGTTGTAAAATCAGTTTGAAATAATACATTCTTTAAACGATCTACTTAAGACGCAAAATATGCTAAATATTGGTTTCTTTTTGCCCAACAAAGGTCATTTACGTATCTGTTATTGTCTCTTTTATACGTGAGAGCCTTGTGTGTCGGCGGCTAATTTACGTCAATGTGGGTTGAGTTACAGACTCTAACTTACAGGATAATGGATTTACTATAATCTCAACGTTTTGTTAGTAGATACAGAGCGCTATGTGACATTTTAAGTTTCAACTAGCACCTTGAAAACCATCTATAAAATATTTTTAAGCGTCTCTATCAACTTCATACTTTTGCAAATGATTTAGTGATAAATGAAAATGCTGACAAGTTAAAGCTATCTATTCTCTTGTTTATTCATGTTCTGTTAAACTTATTGATTATAGTCTGTAAAAATGATTAAGACTACAAAAATCTCTTGTCTGGTTTGTAAATTATATTTTTTCCAATAATTGATAAGAAAACAATTCGGAAACTTTGTCTTACCATTTTATATGTTCTAATTTTTTTAATAGAATAAGAGAAAACTAAAGAAGTTATTAAATCAGGTTTTTGGGCAGTCAGGCTCATTGTGCATATCCACATTTATACAGAGAAAGGGAGGGATATGACCAATCAATATAGTTCATCAGAAAAATTAGATGTAACATTTTCTTTGGATAGAGACTGCGTGTTACCAAAAAGAAATTCTTTGTCCAGTAAAAGAACATATAAAATTCTTAAACAGTTTCATAATCTCTTATTTAAAAAGCTAAAGTAGTTAGAGATTTTAATAAAAAAATTAAATTTAAAGTTTTGTAAAAAGTTAACTTTGGAAACTAATTGAAAATATAATATTAAAGGTTCTAAAATAAACAAATCATAAAGGTTGCAATTATCATTCAAAAACCATTTAAAAATAATTTCTTTTGGGTTCTTTTTTCAAACACACTGGAAATATCGTAGACGATGGTCGCTAAAAAAACATAATTATACAAATTCTTAACCCTCACACTATATCATTTTACCATGATATATCTTTTTCTTTATTTTTATTATTTATGGTCAGATGGATCAATTATAACATCAAATTCAAAGACCAGCTGTTTTAATTCGGCTATATATTGAATAATTTTGAATCATTGATTAACTAGAATATTCCCTGTCTCTTTACGTTCTCAACTTATATATAAAGACAAGATATCTCCTCTCTGCTTTATTTCTTCTCTAATATTATTACTATATATTCTGTTTATCTTCTATATATTTTCTATTTAACCAAGAACACTTAAAAACCACAATACACATACAGTCAAACAACTACATCATATAATATTCAAAATAATATGTCGCAATCTAGTATTTCAGATATTATTTCCCAATTATATTAAAAGAACTCAACAAGATTTACTCAATTCCTTTGTGTGTACATAATGATTATACAATCATGGCAACAAAACTTCATAGAAAATGAAATCAAGTCCTTTTACCTATGGGTATCTTCAATTTGAAGAAAAGAATTGACAGAGGTTGACTTTTTTTTTACGTTTACAAAACCGAGAAAAAACAACATATCAAACAAACTATCATTGCTTACAGTTTACACATTGGAAAAAGAGCATATAATTAAAATTAAGCAAATTCAATAACAAAATTTTTCTTCTTTATTATATAAAAGAAGATCTGCAAAAAACGTTTGGTTTTTGCTCTAATTCTCAAAATTATAACTAAGTTTCTTTTTCGCAGCCATTTAAAAATGGAATAGTTATACAGACATAATTATCACATATATTTATGCTATATATAAGTCAATATAATTCATGACAAAAGTTTCATATGTTTACAAAGACGAATAATAAAAGAATAAAAAAACAGAATAACGTATGAATTAAAGTAAAATAAAGAATATAGAGATAAAAACAGTAAATTACAGAATAAAGAAATAAAAATAGTAAAAGAAAAACCACGAGTTCAAACAGATCTCTATCTATTCATAGATGAACTCTAAATAACTATCAAAAGAATGACAGTCAAAAATGACGTTAAAATCCTTCTTTTGTTAATAGAATCAACACCTTCGTAAGGTGAAAGAGATACAGTCACCCTACTATCCGGTAACGCAGTTGGTTTAGGTACCTTGAATGACGCAGCCAAACGAACCCCATTTGAAGCATTACCATCATTATTAAACAACTCTTTAATTGGATAAGTAAGAACAGTGGTAGGTGCACCAGGGGTGGCAGAAATAACAAAAGCCGCCAAGTTAGTAACCTGGGCACCAACAGTTCCAGGTGAAATTACATTGATACTTTAAGCGACTGGATTATTAGTTGGTGTGCCAGATACTGTAACATGTGAAGTTGGATTAGTAATAGAGTTACTTGTCTTAATAGGAATAGTAACAGGTATACCAGGAAGACTTTCTTCTGTAGAAGTGATTCTGTGGTTAAAGAAAGATACCAAATCAGTATAAGGTACACCAATCGGACTATATATACTTGGTGAATTATGGTAACCAGCTCTTGAACTGAATGAGGTAGCTGTATAATAACGATGCTTTGTAGAATTACGATAATAGGGCGTTATATTTCTTATAGATGATCTCATACTATTTATACCTGTCACTTGATTATTCCCAGGTGGCGTCTCGACAACGATAAAAGTGGCTGGAATGGTGCTACCATCAGTATCGGTAGTCACAGTAGTGATGGTTTAGATAGTAGTAGGAGCAGTCACAGAACCAGTGGTGTATGAGGTAACGTATTTGGCAGGAGGACTCTCGACAATGAGTGTGATATTGGGAGTTCAGAACCCATCTGTGCCTGTAATGGTTGTTGTTGTTGTTGTTGTTGTTGTAGTTAAAGCAGGAATAGAAGTAGTCACAGTAGTATTACTGGTTAATGGTGTTATAGAATGTAAAGTAATCACAATGACAATGGTTTGAACTGTAAAAGTTGAACCAATAGCGATTGTCGTGGTTGTTACAGGAACAGTACCTCTAGTAATTGTTGAGGCGGTAGTAGATAATACCGTAGTTGCAGGAACAGGTTTTTCCACAACGTAAACGATCTTAACATTTCCATTGTCGTCATTTTTCCAAGAGATTGTCGTGGAGGTTGATATGGCTATTGGGCCGCTAAGTGTATCCGTAACTGTTGTAGATGTAGTTGTAATTGTGGTAGTCATGACAGTTGTAAAAGAATAACTCATTGAGACGACCGAACAGTCGTCTAGGGGCTGATCTGGAAAACCGTATAAGTTTGAACCAATTGTATTATGCGTAGTACCATCAGGTAAGTTGAAATTAACTTTTAAAATCCCTCTCTGCATATAATTGACATGGACAATTTTCAAAGGGTAATAGAACCGGCTTCCATATAAACTCCGTGAGACATTACATCCATACTAAATTCTGCACGACCTACATTTGCGAAAACAAAATTAGAGGCTTCCAAGTCTTGATGTTGACCACAACAATCAAAGGCACCACCTGCACCCATGAAAATAATAGCAAAATCATCAACTTGGTGTAAATACCAGTTTGAGGTGCATAATAATAACTAGTAATTTCCATTAAAAAATTTTCAATCGGTACACCTGTGAAACCGTAAGGTGGGTTAATTGCAGGTAAACCTGAATCCAATTGAGGGTCCATACACCTGTGACAGTACCTTCGTATTTATTTTTCAGATAACCATCTAGAAAAAGTCAAAATCATGTAAGCTATCACCATTCCCGTTAGGATAATCGAAATATCTAACGGTGGCACCTTTTGTGAAATTGCCAGGCATATCACATGCATTCGGAATCATGCCTGCATTAACTGTAGTTAATAGTGTCGTTAAAATTAATAAAGTATTATACAAAATTTGGCAATGAAATAACATCTTTACTAAAGAGTATAAGTTGGTATCAAATGAGTATAATTAATATGTTTTGCTTTTTGCTCGAATAAAGAATATGTTAATAGGAATATATTATAAATTATTGTTTGAAGTTTTAGTCGTTAGTTATTATTGCTCTTAGGTGATTGTAACAGATTAAAAAATAAAGAAGGAACGAGATTAATCTTTTTTTAGAAGCAAAAAGGTAGCAGTGTTGATATACATGTAACTCCTTTTTGGTATGGTTATTTAAAAATTGTTAATAAGTTAGCCAGAAAATTTAAATTGTGGTAAACCCCCCCATGAATACGATGTTGAAAACAATCATAACCTAATGGCATTCTTTGTTTAAAAAGAAACCAAGTTTCAGAAAGGGAAAGATTTCCATTCATCACATTAAATCATGTATCAGGCCAACCATTATTTTTTTGATTATATTGTTTTAGGTTATTGTTATTTATAATCTAACTCATGCAGCCACTCAGAATTCCTGCATTAAAGAGATGTAAAAAAAAACTTTTTTATTACCAAACAATGGAATTTAAAAACACGGAGCCGAGCTCTATTATGTTGATGATTTTCATTAGTTATCAATTAATTCCAAGTTGAGCATTCCTTTCTGGAAAATCCCTTTTCCAGAGAGAATATAATAGAAATAAGCCGGGGTTGAAACGCATCTATTGTTGAAGATCTTTTTTGCAAATCATTTATACTATTTTTAAACAAAAGCCTTCTCGATATACTCAAAAACACACTAGATTTCAAAATACCCAAAAAAAGTAACTCTCGCTCAAACTCAAGTCCCTAGCTGATGGAATACATTCTTTTCTGTTGTTATTGGTTTAGTTTTATTCAGGGGTATTAGATAATGCAGTAGGGCCGATGCACTTCTGAAGATCTCGCCTAATTGCCAATGAAAAAGGTGTTGTTGCTCATATATTTATTTTTCTTTTGCGTCTTGTGAAATGTGTTTTTTTTCAAATCCGTTTAACTTTACAAACTATTTGTATCACATCTATTGTCTAAACAAGTTTTGTGAAAACTTTCTTTTTGTATTATAGGTTGCTAATATTTAGGTAATTAAAGCATAATGAGCCATTTAGCGGGATAAAAAAGGGTCTCGTTTTCTCTTTTGATAATAGGTTTTTCATTACATCTGTTACAAATATTCGCTTTTTTATTATATCTGTGTGCAACAACAAAATCGTTGTGGTTTCTTATATTGGTTTTTTCTCGAGATAGTATTTATTATTCCAAGCTATTATTTCAACCTTTGAGATCTTACAATATCTTCTCCAAAAACTTTGGATCGTCAGCCATGAATTTCTCTTTTTGAAATTTTCTGTTCTTCAACATTTCCGAATTTGGAAAAAAGTGTTTGGGAATTTCAAAAGTAAAGGAAGGTAAACAGCATTCTTGAACAATATTGAAGTAGGGAAAAAGCAATCAAATACTTTCCCCAAATCCGAAATTAAGATTAGCGTAGATTCTAATGGTTTAGTGTTTTTCTTTTTTGTTATTTAATCTGGGTTTTTTCCAATTAATATATTTTTCAACTAAGAAGAAAAAAGAAACTCCACAGGTTTAATTTAAATCTCTGTTAAAAGCCCTGAAAAATATCTTATTAATGGTAATGCTTTCAGTTCATTTAATCTAATGAAACTTTTCTTCTTGGGTAAAACTGGGACTTCATATAAAAGCTGAAATGTTTGTAAATTCACAATAGGTAGTATAAGAAAATGTGGAATTGTTCTTATGTTTAAATTTCACAAATTTTCTACATAAGCGCTATAAAACGTATATACATAAAGAACGGTTGGGTATGATAGTTTGAAAAATTAAAATTGGATAAGTATTAATTGATTTTTTTAGTTGACTAGAATACTAATGGTAGTAGAACTAATAACTCTAAAAACAATCTTGAGAATCTCGACATAGTTGGGGAGGCTAACCCTTCATATTGAGACAATGTGTTAGTGCTTGATCTGGGGTAGGATGAAGCCCTAGATTGTTGTTGAGGTTGAATATATGGATAATTGTTAGAACTGACACCTTGAGAATGGAATTGTTGATTAGCACTTACATGAGTATTACCAGCTGCCATCTGAGGCTGTTGTTGAATATTTCCAGATGGAGTAGTACCATCATCGAGTGTGTTAGAAGTCACAGGTGTAGGTTTCAGAGTTCCGCCGTTTTTATCATTGTTGTAATTGATGGACGTAACCACAGATGGATGTGATAAGACTGGATTTTGTTGGGAAATAGCAGCGGTTGTTGCTGTATTCATATTTGTACCTTGGTTTTCAACAAAATTCCCGCCAACGTTTTCATTAGCAACACCTGGATTATTGGAACCTGAATCAACATCACCTGAATTGCCAGCATCTGAATTTCCAGTACCTAATTTACCAGTCTCTAAATTTCTAGCTCCTGAGGTACCAGCGGTAGGAATTGTATTTTCAACCGAGCCTGTAAACTCTATCAAAGAGGAACCACTTTTATAATCGGCATCAACCGTGGTACGGAACTCAGGAACACCTGTGCTAGAAACAGTACTTGAAATAGACGAATATTGGGTATGTGGTTGAGTGGCGTTCCAATAGAATGCGTTTGAGCTTTTACTGGTAGATGATAAAAGGCTTCTTAGAACACTATCTGGATTCAAAACCTCAATTATGCTGGTAGCCAAACCAGTGGTTGGCTTGCCATCGGCACCTGTGGTAGTATATGGTGACACAACAGCGATATCAGTGGCACCGTCAGTAGTAATAGTAGTAGTGTAGGGTAGAACTGGGCCAACGACACTGGTGGTCAAACCGGTAGTAGTCTTTCCATCGGCACCTGTGGTAGTATATGGTGACACAACAGCGATATCAGTGGCACCGTCAGTAGTAATAGTAGTAGTGTAGGGTAGAACTGGGCCAACGACACTGGTGGTCAAATCAGTGGTTGGCTTACCGTCTTTACCAGTGGTAGTGAATGGTGACACAACAGCGATATCAGTGGCACCATCGGTGGTGATAGTGGTGGTGTAGGGTAGAACTGGGCCAACGACACTGGTGGTCAAACCGGTAGTAGTCTTTCCATCGGCACCTGTGGTAGTATATGGTGACACAACAGCGATATCAGTGGCACCGTCAGTAGTAATAGTAGTAGTGTAGGGTAGAACTGGGCCAACGACACTGGTGGTCAAATCAGTGGTTGGCTTACCGTCTTTACCAGTGGTAGTGAATGGTGACACAACAGCGATATCAGTGGCACCATCGGTGGTGATAGTGGTGGTGTAGGGAGGAACTGGGCCAACGACACTGGTGGTCAAACCAGTGGTTGGCTTACCGTCTTTACCAGTGGTAGTAACAGGAGAAACAACAACTGTTTCAGGGACACCATTAATTGTAACTGTCTTGGTGACAGTAGTTATACTGGCAGCTACTGATGAATTAAATTGATGAGACTTGGAGATAACAGCACAAGTATCTGGAGCAGCATCAGGGTATGTATAAAGATTGTTTCCTACAGTGTTATCTTCGGATCCATCAGGTAAATCAATAGAAACTTTCAACAATCCTTGCCCTTGCATATTGACAAGGACAATTTTGAATGGATAATAAAAGTTGGCTTCCAGATAAACATCGTTAGATAAGGAGCCTGCACCATATAAGTTTGAGATGATAAGATTAGAAGAAGAGAAGTCTTGATTTTGGGCACAACAGTCAAAAGCACCACCGTTACCAATAAATATAGCATCCATTTCATCTGCTTGATTACTGATGGTATAAACACCAGTCTGTGGAGCAAAATAATAACCAGTAATTTCCATCACGAAGTGTTGCATTGAAACACCAGTAAACCCATATGGAGGATTAGTGTCCCAAATGGTTGAATCCCATTGAAGGTCTTGGACATTTGAAATTGTACCAAGGTTCGTATTATTTAAGTAGCCTCCAGCTAAAAACGCTATATCTTTATACGTAGTATCATCTCCCTTGGGGTAGTCATAGAATCTTACTTTTGCACCAGTCTTCCCCGTTAAACCTGTCATATCACAGGCTTCGGGTACAATACCGGCGGTAGAGTACTGACATAGTGACAAAAATAGAGTGGAAAGAGTTAATATTTTTTGTAATTTCTTTGTCATTTTGGTAACTTTTTTTTCTTTGATGATATAAAAAGTTTAAAAGAAGATATATTCTTTGCAGGTAGGACATAAAAAAAGTATTCATGAAAATGTCTTGTTTTTATATAAATTCCAAAGTAAAAGAAGGGACATACTCAATGATGAGAAAGTTCCATTGTAAAATATGACTAAGAAATAATATTCCTTGCCCCTGGCTTTCTTTTCTATCCAATAGCCCAGTCTCAACAAAATACTAAGTGCAAAAAATAATATTGATTTCACAATAAGAAGTATGACACGTACCTTGAAGAATGACCAGATGATTAAGTTTATCTAGACCTTTTTAAAAATCTTAGAAACCATAATAAATAGAAAAGGAAAATCTTGCTATTGCATATGTAATAATCTGGGAGTGATTGATACTTTCATGAAGAAATTATAATAACTTAGCCTATCAGATTCCTCTTAAAACAATTTCACAGGGTCTGATAATCATTTTAAGCGTTGTCTCCGAATACAATAATAGATAAAAGCTTGTTTTGAGGCATTGTATAACTGTATAAGGAGTAATGCATTAACCCATAATGAAGGCAAGATTTCAATATTGCATAGAAATTAGATTTTTTAGCATTTATTGTCTCTTTTAAATGTATTTTGTTGGGTTTGAAGATAATATATTTATCAACACATATTAATACATAAATTTAACATGTCATAACAATACTCTTAATGTATCAACATTGAATAAGATCAATGCATGATAGGATTTTCATAGCCCCTTAGCGTCATAAGCACCAATTATAATTGGTTGTTTCAATATGATTGGCTTAACGGGACTTCAGGTGTTCACGTTAGTAAGGAGAAGCGTAAATTTTGCCTATTTTTTTCAACAAAGAAGATAACACACAAAGAAACACTCGTTCCTAAACAGGCATTCTTGTAAACACTTAATAGAGGCAGAAAAAAAAGCGTTATCAGGAGGTCAGATGTTGACATTTTGTTTGACGAATTACCATGCACCCCGTGGGAATTTTTTTAAATTAAAAAATGAACCCCCGACAAAACCTAACTCTTAATTAGTTCTTTTTCTTATGCTTGTATATATATCTAATGTGAAAAAAACAAAAAATCGAATCAACTGAAATGAATTTAACTTTGAAACG
>PPON03000115.1:0-12469 GCA_003708525.3 Monosporozyma unispora | reverse complement strand
TCCAGTGACTGTGCCAATCACTGCTCCTTACACCACCACTATTACGTCTGACGGTACTTCTGAGACTGCGGTTGTTTCCCCAGTCACCTCTATCGGTGAAGACGGCAAGCCAGCCACAGGCGTGACCACCATTGTGTTAGGTGGCTCTTCCAGCGGTTCATCTTCTGTGTTTTTTACTACTAAGAATGCTGTAGATCCCGATCCAGCACATATCACTGCTGTTCCAAGCTCCAGCGCTCCAGTGACTGTTCCAATCACTGCTCCATACACCACCACTATTACCACTGACGGTACTTCTGAGACTGCGGTTGTTTCCCCAGTCACCACTACGGACGAGGATGGTAAGCCAACCACCTCACTAGTGACCAGCTACTTAGGTGGCTCCTCTAGTGCTCCAGTGACTGTGCCAATCACTGCTCCTTACACCACCACTATTACGTCTGACGGTGCATCGAGAACTGCAGTTGTTTCCCCAGTCACCACTACGGACGAGGATGGTAAGCCAACCACAGGCCTAAGTACAGTTATTTCTATTGGTGTAGGCTCAACGGTATCAATTAAAGCTACGAATTCTGCTACGTATAATGTTATTGCAAAATCTGCGCATAACTCTGCTACTGCGGTTGTCTCTCCTGTTACAACCACTGGCCCTGATGGAATATCAACAGTTGTTGTTACTACTAAGTTGGCAGGTAGCTCTATGTTGGCATCTTATAAAGTTCCAAGCTCTAAGATATCAGAAATTAATACAGCCTCGAAACCTTCAAATATCCAAAGCAGCGACACTATATTGAGTTCTGAACAATCAAGAACGACTTTGATGTCTAGTTCACTATTAGAAGGTTCTGCTTCAAGATTTTCAAGTCATAATGCATTGGGTGCCTTAGTATTGCTGGTTCTCGCCTACGTTTGATTGAACAAAGAGTGATTATTTTTTGTTTCTGTTACTTTATTTCATTTTCCTTAAAACACTCTCTTTTTATTCCTTTTAACTTTTTTATGTTATCAAGGTCTATTTGGGCTTCTAGATTCTTTTTATATATATATATTTGTATAGTTTTTAATAAAAACTTTTTTTTAAAATGTCTAATCTGTTTAACTCAGAGGTTGATTAAGTGAGCATAACTGTTGAAAGATAGGTATATTTGCTGGAAATGAGGTATATGTGTTATTGATAAGAAAACTATGTTATTATTTATCCAAATCGCCACTATTAGTTGTTATTATTCACCCCCCCCCCCCCAGATCACCTTATATGGTATTATATTGGCTGATACGATCAATTCATCTTTTCCACTACAGGAAATCTTATCCCTTGCTTGATCAAATATACAAATATGAAGAAACACTTTCCTCGCTCCCAATTTACTTATATATATATATATGGGAAATCTGCCTATATACTTTACCTTATTATATTCTGACTGTGATTCATTTTACATATAGCTTTATATAACAGAAGATAAATCTTCAATATATACATACTAGCTAAGTTTAATAATTACAACATGTTAAAATAAAATGAATTATTCAATTAATACTATAGTCGGTATCAAACCTGCTTATTCTAGTTCGAAGATAAACATTTAGAGAACTTCTTGATATGAACCATCATAATTTGATGGTAGAGACGTTAATATTACTGACACCATCATAACTAATTTACACCAATATTTAGTGCTACCTATTACTATATTACACTACTTTCTACTGAAAAATTGGGGGAATTGTTGAATAATTAGATTCAGATATGTTGTCGTTGATGTTTTATTGGGTAACTATTAGAATTTATGTGTATATGACAAGTAAGTCTTTTGGTTATATTGACAATATATAGAAATTAAATAAATTATATTATAGTAATACTAAATGAAAAAATAAATGAAAGATAAGATGTCTTCTCTTTGTTTATGAATAAATAAAAAATCATGAAATATCCCGGCTATTCAATGATTGAAAACCAATTAATATACAGAATAAATAAATCAAGGAAGGGTGGATCTGATATATTCATTATTTCATTTAACCCTGAATAATAATAAGAAAAAAAGGAGATATCAGGATATAGTATGAGGATCTTAGGGCTTATGTTTTTATTAAGAGTATTATCTACCATATTTTCAGCATTTAAAAGACACTTTTTGATAATGAACATGTTGAAACTACTTTTCTCCCCCCTAATAAGAGTTGATGTATTTTAGCCACATAAATTATTACTATTAATGATAGCAAACGACGGATCAAAAGTAATTTTGCCAACTGTTCTTACTTGTCCCACCGATAGGAACGATTGGATTACCCCCAAAGCAACAACATATGTTACAAAAGTTTCTAATTATAAACTTATAAGTATTTTTAGATTAA
This sequence comes from Monosporozyma unispora, assembly GCA_003708525.3. Classification (NCBI taxonomy): domain Eukaryota; kingdom Fungi; phylum Ascomycota; class Saccharomycetes; order Saccharomycetales; family Saccharomycetaceae; genus Monosporozyma; species Monosporozyma unispora. The sequence goes on along the minus strand of PPON03000115.1, from coordinate 10,105 downwards.
ATTTATATACAAAGGCCCTGTGATTCTGCAAACTTCATATAGATTAACGTTTTGAGATATATAGCATTTTTTTTTGATAGTAAAACTTCAATGAAATGTTCCCATTGAGAGTTTAACTTTTTTTTTCTATATAATTTTCATGTACATACAGCCACTTGAAAACTTTGGATTTATTTCAAGATATTTAATTGACACTTCTTATTCTTTGCCCTCAGTTTAAAACTGTTTATAATTATTTTGCTGTCAAAGTAATATTTGTTCCTTCGAAGAAGCCTCTAAATAAACTTCGGAGAGATTGAAATAATTTGAAAAGACAAAATTTGATAGCAGTCACAGTAAGATGAATAACAAAGACAGATATACTCGAGAAAAGTCAATTGCACTCTAGGATATGCTCAGTTTACCTGCCAAGCTTCATACTTAATTGAAATTTGGTGCCCTATGTGCTTATTGATTCTTATCTTGTCGAAGAATATTATACGCATTTCCTAAAAAGATTAATCATAATAGATGGTATGAATTTAAAAAGGCATCAGATCTTAGCAACTTCAAGGTGAGGACAATTGAACAGACAAGTCTCACAACAAAGGAAAACCTATTAAAGATCATTCTATGGGACCTATGGACTTTTCCCTTATATTTACGGGAGTTCTCCTTATTTTTATCGAATATTCTTAAACAACCTTTTGAGATGACATGTCTTCAAGTAGGATAGTGACTATTTTCAATTCCTATTGACTATACACATTAGAAGTGAAATTTCAATAATTATATCGCTAAATTAGTTTATGCAGACAAATAGCAATAATACCTAACCTCCTTTTATCAGGTGATAGTGGGTGAAGAAAAAAGAAATGTTAATCTATTTACTTTTCTAAAGTCTTTTTGTCTGATTTAACTTTAATCTGATCCTACTAGTTGTAAATCAACTATGCACTAACATATTCAAAGTTCAATGTCCTCAAAACATTGACTCCGTTAAATAGTTACCACATAGTGGTTCCTGAATCCATTCCAATTCAAATATTAATAATAAAAGGTTGAATGTCTTCTTCTTCTAATGATTAGAAGAACTGAGGGTTTTTGATCACTAAAGGCAAAAAGAAGAAAGGAAAATAAACGATATCTTATCTATAAAAACCAAAATTTCTTTAACTAATTTTATTCAAAAGGTCATTGAGTTTTCCAAATAATGTACTTAATTCAATATAAAAGTTGAAAAAAAACATATACGTTGTTTGGTGTGAAAATAACAACAATTTTTCTTTATTTGTTTTTATTTTTGTCTTCTTTTTCAATATCGAGTTTCTTTTTAGACACTTTAGAGTCAAGATCAACTCTGTTTAATTATGAAACTTTTGACAAAATTTTTAAATATTTTTTGTTACTTAAAGTTATTGTTATCCACCTTGGTTTCCCCAGGGTTAGCACTTTCTATAAAGGGGAACCAGATTATGGAAGATTCCACCTGGGTCACTCAACCTCTCAATATAGATGCAGATTCTGGCTTAGTTGTGTTTAATGATAATGTTCAAGTTGTGACTAATTATGGCGAGTTGTTTGTTTCTCAAAATCAAACCAGTATAATAGCACTTGGTATGACCTTTCTTAATTATGGAAATATTTTTAATTATGGTACTTATATTTTGGATGTGTCTATCACAAACACTGGTTCAAACGTGGCTTTCAATGGTGCTAAATTTTTAAATGAAGGTAAATTTTACTTAAACACTAAACCAAACCTTATTGCTCCCTCATATCATAATATCTGGGCTAATCATTTTATTAACAAGGGCTTCATTTATTTTGCACAAAGTGATTTGGGAGGTGCTGGTCAGGTCGCGTTAGGAAAAGATGCTACAAGTTCAGTTGTTAATTTTGGTACTATCTGTATAGATGATAACGTTTTTAACCAAATGGCAGCCATGCAAGGAAACGGGTGTATCACTGCTAAAGAAACAGTTAAAATTAGTATAAATAGATATACTGGGTGCCAGATATTTTACTTATCCTCACCAAACGTATCCTTTACAATTGCAGGAACACTACCCATCACACCAGTAATTAGAGGTTTGCAAAAAGGGAGTGCCATTAACTTTCCTTTTATTACTAATACAATCTATTATGACCTCGTTATAGGCATACTTGAAACAACCGGTATTTTAACCAACAACTTACAGAAAGTAGATGTCGGTCCAGGATTGAAAAGCTTTGAATTTAAGAACACGGGCTGGTTAAGCTCTACTGTACAATACAACGGTCCTGTTTTATCTTCTGTTCGGCCTGGTATTTGTATGCCATGTGGATATTTTCCCATATGTGATGTTCCTGATAAATCATACAGTACAATTAAACATTTTTGATTAATTTGTACTTATTGGACTAACAAATCCTCTACCGCCATCATCATCTATGTTTTCTGCGTTTAGTAGTGCTGAATTAATTACCCATCCCGCGTTACCCACTTCAGGTCAGTCCTCGATATCAGACACTGATTATTTTGGATTCGAGACATCTGCTATTACCACTCAAGTTATACTAGAACAACAGTTACCTCAGAAACGTCTAGTTCAGTAGAAGTAATTAGCCATTTAATTTCAAAAAGTGATGGGCTACCATTTGAGCCGCTAGCCATAACTTCTTCTACTGTTGGCAGTTTTACTTCATATATCCCAACTAGTGCATTTGAAACAGGTATCACCAGTAGGTTCCTTTGGAATGACACAGGCTCAATGATACCAATTCGGGTATCGTCTTCTTCCTCAATAATTTCCAATAACATCTTTCCTTATACCACTATTCAAACTTTAGCCAAAACCACCGTAGCGGCTGTTGTTTCGTACTTTACAACTATTGACGAAGATGACACACCAACTATTGAATTAACCATAAATATTAACGATACACCATTTGCTTAGTTATCTTTCAGCTCTATTTCTATTCAAAGCGGCAATAGAGATGTTTCTACAAGTACATATTATGAGATATCCAGTACTATCAAGATATCTTCTTTTAAACGAACCCATGCGAATAACTCTCCAACTATCAGTCTTATATCGTACATTTTAGATGCTTCTAACATTACCCCAGTAACCTATCCTTATACAACTACCATTACAAACGAAGCTAATACAAAATTAGCACTTATTTCTTTTATTTCTTCTATTGGACAGGATTGAGAATCGACTACGGATGTAAAAACGCTATTCATATCGAATGTAAACCCTTCTTTTTCAGTGGTAGATTCAAAAACTGGTTCCTATCTCACCACCATCATATCTACTGGTACTTCCCGAATTTTAGCAATATCGTCAATAGCCACTAATAATCCAGAACATAGTCTAACCACTACTTTCGCGATCAATGAGTTGCGTGCGTCTTCTGCAGCGCCAGTAACTGTTTCATGAATTACTGTGGTTGTTTTTAATAGTGTTACCAAAACTGCTCTAATAACTCCAGTTGTTACAATAGGAATCGATGGGACACTAACTACAAGTTATATTACCAAATTTTTGGAATCCGACTTTTTTTATCCAGCTAGTATCCCGTTCACCACTAGTATCAACTCCGATGGTACTACTAGAACTGCCGTGGTCTCCCCAGTTGCTATCACTGGTATTGATGGCAAACCCATCACATCTCTGACTACGAGTTACATAAACTTTGCCTCTTCTTTAACCGCCTCAAAGGTTGTTGCTTATACAAGTACAATAACCACGTATGGAATAGTTATAACTGTTGTTGTTTCACCAACTGTTGTCACTGAAACAGATGGGAAAGTTGTTACGCGCATTACTACTATTGTGTTAGGGGATAATTCTATATCTTCTAACATCCTTCCTACTGATTCAGACTCAGTGTCATCAAATACAGACAACTCCATGTTTATTCGTTATAATACGACGATAACTGGCCCTTACGATACCCAGATTGCAGTTGTATCTCAAGGCACAACAACTGATGAATATGGCCATACACTGGTTTATTTAACCAAATTTTTGGTGGATGTTGCAAAACATCAAGAAACACCCTATACTACTATTATTACATTACCAAGCACCACTCATACTTTGTTTATCTCTCCTGTTACTACTAGTGACAACGAAGGAAATCAAAGTGTTGTAGGGAAAACTTCAACATCGGGAGACTCAAAGAGAACAACTGATTTAAGTTCAACATCCGAAGCTAGTTTGCTTGCAACTACGATCACAACCAACGAATCTATTAAGACTGCTATTGTTTTAGAAATGTTGAGAATAAGTCCAGACAAGAACATTATATTCTTAAATGAAATTACTTCCTTTATTGCAAATATAACAACCCCATCTTATACCACCATCATTTCTGATGGTATTACCAAAACTGCAATAGTTCTATGGCTATTAAGGCAGGAGTAAATGGTGAATCAACTACTTTTTTTACAGCAAGGTTTATTAGTGACAAACCTTCAACCACTCCTACTTCAACTACTATTATTTCCAATGGTACCACCATGACTTTCATTATTTCCCCTATAGGGATTACCGACATGGATGATAACCCAACCAAGACTTTTATTAGTAGTTTCATAGAGGTTCTTCCAACAAATAGTCCATACATTACCGCAATCATCTCCAATGGCATTAGTAAGACCGCGGTGGTATCACCATTTGTCTTAACTGGTAACGATGGTAAACTACGAACAGGTTTCTCGACCTCATTTTTTTGATACAGCTTCTTCTCTTGGTGCTGAACGTTTGTTTGCAACCACGATCACTTCAAATGGTTATACTAGGACAGGTCCTAATGGCAACCCACTGCTAGTCTAATATCAAACTTCATTGTTCACTCCTCTGGTCTATCAGGAAATACTGAGAATATATCTTCTATGACCACAACTAAAGCCAATAGGAAGAGTGAAGTTGGAATTATTGGGTAATCTGAGACAACTGCTAAACTTGCTAACATCATTACAGATTTTCACACATCAGCCAAAGCAAATGGAGTGACTACTCACTCAACAGCCACATCTCATGGACATCCCACAACTTCCTCTTCTCCATTCTCTAGGTCGAATTTCAAACCAGGTGTAATGACAAGTACATTATTAGAAGGTTGTGCTACTCACAAGGAACATAAAGTGTTGCGTTCGTTGTTACTGTTATTACTCTTATCTCATGTGTAATAACTTCCGGTTAAATTTTTTATTAGTTCATATTTGTACATATAAATATATAATTAAAGACACTCTATCAACTGTCCATACTTCTTCTCCCACTTTGATGCTGTTGCAAAGACCAATGTAATCACTAACTTTACTGCAATCCAGCCATCCATTCTACCTGTCCGCTATTGTTTCTGCTGTGCTTCGTGTTGTTTTCATTTTGTGTCGCTTTGTTTACGTTCCGAAACTTCTCTATTGTCTCCATGTTGCCAGTTCTGAAAACTTTCTCGAGCAGTAGATTAAATATAAATAACGATGCAACCAAGAGAGATTTACAAAGAGAGAAGAAGAGTAGTGGATACTAGTGGTTGTTATTGGCATTTAGTTAAGTTAGCCAAGGTCACGATAAAGATCGAATCGATAGACATGCTTTGGAAAAAATTGTTAGGTGGGTGTGCACTTTTAAGCGCAGTTTTAGCCCAAGATTCGAGTGTTAGCAACTCTACTTCTTCTTCTTCTTCTAGTGGGAATGGATCCACTCCTGCAATTACCATCTCAGGTAATGCCTTTTTCAGCTCGGCGACTAATGAAAGATTTTTCATTAGAGGTGTTGATTATCAACCAGGTGGTTCATCCAACTTGACGGATCCATTGGCTGATATTGACATTTGTAAAAGAGATATCCCAGTGTTCAAAGATTTAGGTATTAATACAATTAGAGTCTATACTGTGGATAACTCCATGGATCATACTGAATGTATGCAAATGTTAAGTGATGCCGGTATTTATTTAATTTTAGATGTTAACACTCCAGGTGCCTCAATTTCAAGATTAAATTCTGCTTGTTCTTATAATGCTGATTATTTACAAAGCGTTTTTGCCACCATTGATGCCTTTGCCGGCTATGATAATGTCTTAGGGTTTTTCGCTGGTAATGAAGATATTAATAGTGAAAATACTACAGAAACTGCTACTTATGTGAAAGCCACCGTGAGAGATATGAAAAAATATTTGAAAGCAAGAGATTATAGACAGATTCCAGTTGGTTATTCTGCAGCTGATATTGAAGCCAATAGAGTTCTCGCCGCTCAATATTTTAATTGTGGTGATGATGCTGATGCTAGAATTGATATGTTCGGTGTCAATGATTATTCATGGTGTGGTCATTCATCTTATTCTGTCTCTGGGTATTCTACTAAAGTTAATTTATACCAAGATTATTCTATTCCAATCTTTCTAAGTGAATTTGGTTGTAATAAAGTTCCAGGTAGTAGACCATTTACTGAAATTGAAGCCCTTTATTCTGATGCCATGTCTACAGTATTTAGTGGTGGGTTAGTTTATGAATATTCTAATGAAACAAATAATTATGGGTTAGTTCAAATCTCTAATGATGGTACTTCAGTGACTAAATTAGATGATTACACCAATTTAAAGAATGAATATGCTTCTGTACCAAATCCACAAGGTGATGGTGGTTATTCAAAAGATAAAGAAGTTTCCAAATGCCCATCATATATTAAAGGTACATGGGAAGCTAATAATACATTACCAGATATGCCAGCTGCCGCTTCATCATATTTCACCGATGGTGCTGGTGATCCATTAGGTACTATTATTTCTACTCAAGATATGTGTTATGATGATGATGATGATGATGATGATAATAATAACTCATCTTCATCAATTGCTTCATCATCTACTTTATCATCTTCTAGTGTGGCCTCTAGTAGTAGTAAAATCACTACCTCAGCCAATCGTACTTCATCTATTCGATCATCTTCTACTACCTTAGGGTCTAAACAAATTTCTTCCGCGTCAAGTTCTACTAAGACCAGTAAATCTAAAGGTTCAGGTAATATGATTGCTATCCCATTAATTTTCCAATGGATGAGTGAAATGGGTAATGTCATTTTATAAATATAATAAACTTATACAATTATATATGTACCTTTTAACTTTTAAATAAATAAATCAATGTTCGTTTCTTATATATATATCGTTTTATTTATAAGTAGTGAAATCAATTTCATTTGGAATATTATTACTATTATTACTGTTATTCTTGCCAGTAGTATCTGTGGGTCTAATACATGTTTGATTAATATCAGAACATTTAGTACAAGTATGTGGATCTGAAGAACATGTTAATTGAGCAATAGTCATTGGAGCTATAGTAGTAGTAATTGGTTTAGATGGAATTGAAGCAGTGATAATGAGATCAGATTGATTTTCTTCTTCTTCTGTTTTGGTGGCGGTAGTGGTCAATTCATTACAAATACATGAAATAGAATCATCACAAAATCCACAACTTGAAGGTGTAGTTGTGTTATGTTTGTGTTCTGGATTTGAACATTCTGGTTTTTGTTTCCTTGTTGGTAATAAAGGAATAGGTCGTATAGGGACAAGATTAGGTTTAGTGGAATTAGAGGGTAAGCCATTTTTAACTGGTAATAAGGGAACAGATTTTAATGGCTTAAAATTATCAATTAAATCATTTGAATCAATCGAATCTTGTGAAGTTGAATTTTGTATTAATTGATTATATTTATTTTCTAAATGAATCATTTCATTAGATTTAGATTGATAAAGTCTTTGCCAATATTTAACTTTATCATGTAATAAATCAATAACAGATTCCATTTCTTTTAATTTTTTCTCTTTCCTTTCACGATAAGCTCTTTGTGCATCTCTATTTTGTCTTTGTTTCTTTAATAAGATCATTTCACTTGAATTTGCTGGTTTTAAAGTTTCTTCAATTGGTACAGTATGCTTACGTATTGTACCTATTGATGAAGATGAGGAGGATGCCAAGGGTGGTAATTTCCAATTCTTAGAGACTTGTATCTTTGATATTATGAAATCATTTTTGATTGTAGTCTTTGGTTTAATAATGGGTAATTTTGAATTTGAATTCATATTTAGTGGTGTGGTATTAGTTTTCCATTGAACGATAAAATATTTCCAAGCTTTGATGATAGTATTTGTAGTGTTATTTTATAATAAATTGAATATATTTCGATATTTCAATGCTTTCAAATAATTAATAATCAAAAAGGTGAAAAATCAAGAAAGCTTATATCTTACACCCATATTTTAATATAAAAAGCAGAGAAAGAAGAGTTTGATAGAAAGATGGTGGAATCTCATGAGGATAATAAGAATCATCACACAGAATTGATTAATCAACTCTACACAATCTGTTATGTTTGTATTTATATTCGTTATTTATTAGATAAATCTATGTTTTTAGGGATATTACCATTATCAATATTATATACATTGAGTTTAATACGGAAAGTATGTGAGGACACTGATATTGAGGAGGAAGAGGAGGATAATGATATAATATCGTTGTTATTATTAAAATGTCTTAGAGTGGTTCAATTTTTATTTGTTTGTACTGTCATTTATACCATATTGTTTCGATATCTGATACCCATACCATATGGTAAGACAATATTAAATTTATTCATTGATGAGTTTGAAAATAAAGATACAAATTTATATTTTTATAAATTGTACTGTTTGTTATACCTATTAGATATCATATTATGGTTAATGATTTTATTAATCACCAATATGAGTTTGAATGAATTAAATGTGTCGAATAATAATAATGGATATTATAATGGAATATTACAACTGTTTAACCAAAACAGTAAGGATAAGTATGGTATATTAAGTTTATTAGGTACAAATTTGTTTATTCGAATGGAAGCAAATGTCAATGAGACAAATGGATATGGAAGTATTATAAATTAGATGATGATTGTGCATTAGATTTGATATCGCTTAATAATGATTCTAATCGTTGTTGATTTAATTTATTAATTTGTAATTTCCAATATTTATTTTCAATGGTTAATTGTTTAACTTTATCATTTAATCGATTTATTGTTTGGTATAATTGTTTTATTGTAATCTCATTAGCTTTGATTTGTGCTCTTTTCCTATCTCTAAATCGTTTTGACGCCTCATTATTTCTTCTTCTTGTGGAACTGATATGATTGTTATCGTTGTCTTCACTGTTCAAGAGATTCTGGTCAAGCATATTGGTATGTCTTTCCTACTGTTTTGTGTCACTGCATTACTAGTTCAAGAGAATCAAGAGAAGAACCACAGATATCTTATATATTGGCAATGCACAGTCAACGACGATCGCAGACAACTCATACACAACTGTACTAAATATCTTGTCAAACTGTTATTAACAGAGGCTGCAACTTGCGGCCTGCAAGCAACATACTGTTTCTAAATGCCATTGTCCACCACCACACTTTATCTCATAATTTAGTGAGAAAATCACAATAAACAACAAGAATTCGGAGTGTTGATAAGAGAGACTGGATTGAGACTGTGGAATTGAACTGAGAGTCTAGTCGCAATAAGTGCTGTTGAAGAGTTGAATACCAAGTGGTAAGTCTCACTGCTGTCTGTGGTATACTCTTCTCTCGTTGTAGTCTACTTTCAATATAATATCATTATTAATATTCAATCTTTATATAACTGTGGATGAAAATGTGCGGCGAAAGTAAAAAACAAATAGCCCTGTAGGGGGCTCGAACCCCTAACCTTATGATTAAGAGTCATACGCGCTACCGATTGCGCCAACAAGGCTATAATTTGTTGATTTTTCTTAAAGTGGAATTGTTTCCTAATTTGGTAGACTGAATCATGCGTTTGACGTATGCTTTAGGTTGAACACCTATTTTAGGTGGTATATTACTATTAAGGTGCATATTAGCAGTTGTATATTGAACTTATAACTGTTAAATGTCGTAAACGTTTGCTTAACCACTATATAATCCACACCGAAATATTAAAACCTTGGTAAAATAGGAAATACAGCTTAATTGAAACTGGACATTGGTACACCCATAAACTATGTGAAATGTGTATACTCCTTTTTAAAAGTGCCAAAAACAAGGCTTTATTTTCTATTTTTTTGTTGTTTACAGT
>PPON03000114.1:0-12620 GCA_003708525.3 Monosporozyma unispora | reverse complement strand
ATTCAAACAGAATAACAAACTATACGTCATTTCCGGCAATAGGAAATAAGATAAGGTTATAATAAAATAATACACACTAGGATTGAAAATTATCGGAGTAATATTGATAAATTTAATCTAAGGGGTGATTCATTTTAGTGCAATATTGCCTATCAAATTGTTATCAACAGATTTTCAAACTGTAAAAGAAAAATGTTTTGACAGAGATAAAGGTTTATAATCTTAATTTTGAACTAAACAATAGTCAAGGCAAGAAGGTAAGTTATCTTACTTCTCATTTCTTGCTTTAACCTTCTGTTATATCTTAAAAAGATATAACGGATAATAGAAAAGTTATTCCTTGAACACTTGGATTCAAAAGGAAGACAATAGCATTCTTTTTAGTACATTCCCCTCTTTCGAACTAAATAGCATTAATTGATCTCAGTTTGGTTCTTTAATTTCTCAAGAATAGTACGTTATGTCTTTTTAAAGAACAATTAAATCTTATATTATATTAAAGATTAGTATATATTAGTAGGTATTGCCTGCAAACCATTATTTATATAGTTATGTAACTTGTTAAACTAAAGTGTTTTGTTCAAAGGTCTTTTTATAATAAAAAAAAAGGGAGAAATGTTATTATCTTACTGTAGACAGCAGATATACTTTTACTTTGGTATGGTATTATGTGGTAAAGAAATTCTCATGTTTTATTCAAATAGCTTAAATTTAATATTCGATTAAATCTTATGAGAAGTAAAGAGTTTACAAATACTCTAATTAATTTGTTTCACCATCTTTGCCATAAAGAACTCAAATCCGCATAATGTACTGGAAGAGAACACTGGTTTGTATGTAGAATAGGTTGATGTTTTGAATTATTAAAAATTGCTTAACAGTTCCTTGAGTTGTTGAATGGAAAAACTTCTTTAAAAAGGGATCAAAAATTGTTATGATTAAATCCTTATATTTAATTTCAACTTTAGATCATATGAAAAAGTCTAACCATCATAAATTAGGAAAAGAAGAATAAAAAACATTTGCAAAAGATTTTTTAATGCATTAATAGACTAATTTTTAACAAATTTGAAAGGTGTGAACTCATTATTAAAATGAAATCATTAAATATTTGAATAATTATATGTGTATATTTATTATTTACAAGTTGAACAAAAGTGAAAATGTTCAGAATTATTAATATTTATCCAAATCTGGCATCTTAAGAATTTCTTTATTCTTATTTTGGGCAAAATCTTGTAAACAGTGTAAGATTTTAGAGTCAACCCATTTATCAGGTATTTTACTAATCTTAAAATTTTTGGTGGCCCAGTAATATATATCCCAATCTAACTCATTTAATAATTCATCATATTCTCTTAATTCTTCCAAAGACATAGTTTTCAAATATTTAGATGCAAATCCTGATAACAGTAAATCTGTTTCAAGAATACCTCTCTTTCTTGACTGATATATTAATCTGGATCTCATCTTATCCATAGATTCATCTGTTCTTTTAATGGGAGGAATCTTAATTCTTTGAATAAGATCTGTATGGGATATCTGGTCCCCAGTTGGTTGCTCAGAATTTTGATTTGGTAGAGTTCCAGTCTTGGTAGATAAATAAAGAAATTTCGTTAACGTTGGCCCTGCCTTTTTAGTTAAAATGTTCACACTTCTAACCCCTGATAACATGTCTTAAGTAATGAATAGTCAAATAAAATCTTGTGAATATGGATATCACTAATTCAAATTTTGTATATGTGAGTTAATGTAATTCAAAGCTATTATATCACTTGACTCTCGGATATCATCTTGTTTAGAACTGTCTTTAAAGGATCTTTCATTAAACCACTTTGAATTTATTGTTATCTCAAAAAAAAAAAATGGAACAATCGAAAAAACATTCAATTTGATTCACTAGTGATGAAGTTAAATGTGTCAAGAGAGCAACCTTTTAAAACAACTAAAGCACCTGATTGCTGAGCTTATATGAAAAATAAAATAATGGAAGATACATATTTACAACCAGAAAGGAATCTTGCAACTCAAGACGGGACTACAATTCCTCATCGTGGTTCTTCTTTGAATTTAATATTGAACTCAGATGCTAGTTCCAAGACAGATGAGTCTAACAATGCCGTTGAATACCCATTAGTTATCAGACCGGGCTATTTTAAGGACAAAGAAGTATTTTTAACTAATCCTGATATTTTATTTAATAAAGAGGAATTAAACTATAGACATATTAATAATGATAAATCCATGAACGCTTTAAAGAAAAGGTCAATAAAGAAGAGAATTATACAACTAGCCACCGAATTTTACTATGCTAATAGTGGTCATGATAGTAAACAACACCATAACATATCCTCTAGTGCCGTGGCAGAATATTTTGGAATACCGAAACAATCCTTCCATGATCATATTAGAGGTATCCATTTAAATTCTGCTGTCTATGGTTCATCTTCAAAATCACTGGTAAATGAAGTAGAGATGAAAATTATGGAGAATCTTTTGAATATGTTGAAGACTGAATATAATCACGTCTATCCAGACAAATGTTTCACGATATCAAATAAGCAGCTACAAGACTTATATAATATTATTCATATTCGGAACCAAATAACTCAAGATGAATTACAATTAATTGATAGCCGTATCCAATTTTTACAAGAATCTTTATTCTCAGGAGATGAGGCAACTAGAATCCAAAATCAAAAGAGCTTAATATCTTTACAAATACTTTCAAGACTATTAACCCAAGTTTTATTTTCCAATAATTTAGGCAGGGATTATCCAATATTCAAATCTTTGAAAATCGAACTGCTTCCATATATCTTGGAAGAGTTATTAAAGGTTAAATCCGCAACATCAAACGTTGAGGAATCAGGTTTAGTTAAGAGTCTTAGTAAGAGCACATTAAACAGGTTAAGAAAAAAACTTGGAATGTCCTGCACAAAGAAAAGATATACTGAGGAGGATTTACCTGTGCATGGAAATGAAGATCAAAGGCCTGTCCTTGTGTCTGGAGAAGAAAACGATACGGGAAATAATCCCAAAAAATCACATGAGAGTAAGGAGTTTGATGATATCACATCTATTCTTTCCACTATGCAGCAACAGTTAAATGCCTTTAGTAAACCAACTAGTGGCGATACACCTTTAATCCGAGAAAGATTTGATTCTTTACTTGGACAAATGGCTGCCATTATAAACGACAAGCACCTAGGCCAAGACACAATTACTAAGATCAATCATTATAGAAAGCTTCGGGATCAATTACTAGAATTTTTGAAAGAAGTACAAGGTGCTGATTCCATGGGGATTGCATTAGTTGATCACATATCACTCACGTCTGATATAATCTTGAAATTACTATTTGAAAATGTTAGATTGAAGAAGAATGCAGGAAGTACCACCCAGCTATTTCATTCCATTAGGAGACAACGAAATCCTTCGACCTTGATGCCAATGGTCCCTCCTACCGATTCTTCTGAAGGTCCAATAGATATGAATAACGCTCTACTCAATACACCCGAAAACAATGAGCTGAGATATAATGAACATGAAACAAACCCGAATAAAAGACAAAGACTATAATTTTATCCTTGTGTAAATACATTCCAACTAATTATTGATTACTTAGATAGAGTTATATAGAATTACAATTCACATGTTTAACTATCTAACCACGAATCGTCACTATTCAAAGGAAACATAGTTAGCATCTTACCTTCAATTGGAGGTAGAATATCGTTTACATTTATGGTTCTTTGGAATACACATAATTTCAATAATGGGAAACAATTACCACGAAGATAACCTAAGCAAATTAATGTAACCAATACATTTTCTGCATTGCAGCTCTTATGAATTCCATTAAATATGTCCACAGGTTGATCTCTAGAAGTATCGCTATCTCTAATGGATCTCTTTAAACTCATTTCAAATACGTCATATGGTAAACGGTTAGATTGTTGTTCAATAGACCACGTTTGGATGACTCTCCTCAATAGGTATCTATAGGTTACTACAGGTAGTTTTTCTAATAAAATTAAAAGTAAATGCCTTTGTCTTAACTCTTTTTCATGTAGCTGTAACCATTTATTCATTTCAAACAAATTTCCTGACCTAATTGACTTGATTAAAGTAATATAACTTGATGTGAATTCATCTTGCACATCAATATTCCGTACAAGGTTAAAATTTGGCAACTTACCCATTATTAAACCTACAGGAATCAAAAATCTTAATATTCTTTTCAAATTCCTTATTGATCTCGGATCAGCTATAGTCCCAGTCATTTTAAAGACTTTTAATAGCATATTGAAAGCAGTATTAAGTTGGACAAATGCATTGGTAATTCTATGATTTAATAAATAGTACCTACCCAGTAGATATCTATATTCAATTTGTTCCTTTAAAGAAAATTGGCTAAATTTATCTATCGAACTCTTGGGTTTAAAATTTCTGAATATATTAGAACATAATTGAGGTGACTGGATTGTGAAATAAATATTATTTAATTGATTTACCAAATAAAGTAAGACACGTTGTTTCCCCGGTAAAGGTTGAGATGCTATATTTGGATCATTCCCAATATTGTGTGGTTTAATACTATTAAATGCTCTTGAAATGACAGATGAAACATGACCCAAGAATTGAAACTTTCTTGTTTGTAATATTTTATAGTTGCTATCTAACGTTTGCGCTAATGGAATAATATACTCAGTATTTTCCACATATATATTCACTAAATCATCCACAGGATATGTATCATTCAATAGACAGTTATTAAGATCTATATAGAATTGAAAAATAACATCACAACTTCTCCAAGTTGACCAAGGATCAGTATCCCTACAAAGCTTTAAAAATGAGGTAATCATAATATTAAATCTTGTCCATTTGCCTGAATAAAAGTTCTGTGATTCCACTAATTCTTCGAGAGCTTTAGAATCCTTGTTTTTGGGATTATTGTGTATTTGAGCTTGTAATGAGGCTATAATACTACCATTCTTGCTTAGATCTAATCGTAAGAGACCAAACTTTTTGTTCTGGATATCGTTGAAAAACTGTAGTAATGAATATTGGGACATCATATCTTTATTCCATCAATTGGTCAATGCCTCTCCGTTGGATTATCTTATATAACCTGCTTATAGGTCTTTAACTGTTTCTTTTCACTACCATTTATTTTTCAATAAAAAATAAATGCAATGAACGTTTAATTTGGAAATGAAAGTTTAGATTTAAAGATTTTGACACTCTGGATTTAACCAAAGGGACCAATTTACAGAACCTTATACGTTCTAAAAGACTTGAATAAAGCCACATTACTCTCCATGATTCAATATGGAAAAAAAAGAATCTAAAAAGAGTGACAATGTAAGGTCAACGTCCAATAGAAATTCTTCTCGAAGAAAACAGAAAGATAGACCTAAAGCTACTGGTGCAAAGACTGAACCTGATGTGAGTAGCGATTCAAAGAAGAAAAACCCCGCTGTTACTGGGAAGAATAAGAACAAAACTAATAGTGTTTCTGGTAGTAAAAATAATTCTCCTGTGAAATTGGGTAAGATGGGTGCTAATAATGGGAGTCCAAAATCTGAAAATAGTAAAACATCTAGAACTAATGGTAATAGAGAAATTGATGACAAAAAGAAGAAGAACCAGAATTACAAGAAACCAATTACCAATGACCAAAAGAAAACTATTCAAAATAAAGCCAAGCAAACCCAGAAAGATTTTGGTAAGAATGTAGACCAGCAACTTTCAGCACCAAATTCTAAGAATAAAAGAAGCTCTAGTAACAGAAGAAGAAATAGAAATAGAAACAAACTTACTGAAGTAACCTGTTTTAGAATTGTTGCAAGATTGTTACCCCCAAATCTTCAAGAAGATTCCTTTTTAGACGAGATTAAGTCATCATTAAAAGATGATAACTTTGTGAAAACATATCAAATTTTAGATTACTATTTTGTAACTGGATTTTATGCTATCAAAGCATTTAACGAACCTACATACTCAAGAGCCTATTTCACTTTTAAAGACATGGAACAATTGAAACAATTCAGTCTGTTGTTGTCTAAAATTACTTTTGTTGATGATAGAGATAGTGCCATGAAACCAAGGATCAGAATAACCTCTTATGTCAAGAGCTTATCCGATGAGATGGAAAAATCCGCTAAGAAAAAGAAATCATTAGAAGGCACCTTAATAAACGATAAGATCTACAATACCTTTCTAAAGTCATTATCGATTATGCAAGAGAATAAGGACTCTGATTATATCTTTGATGGGTCTATTAGTCTTTTGAAACCACTGAACAAAGAATTACTTAAGCAGAAAAAGGTCAATGAAGGCATTGAAAAGAAGAGGGAGCATGCTTTAGTTGAATTAGCTGGTGCTATAAAGAAAGATAAAAAGGCTGATAAAGTGGCTGATTCAGATAACAAAAAAGCAAAGAAGAAGAAGAGAAAGAGAAGGAAGAAAAAAAGTCAAAGAGATGCAGAGGGTAAGATTGAACCTAAGGATAAAATGAAAAAAGATAAAGTGAAAACTAATAATAATATAGTCATTTTAGAAGCTGCAGGTAAGAAGGAATTACAGAAAAGAATTAAGTTACAAAAGCAAAAAGAGTTAGAAAAAGAAGCTAAAAAGGTTGAGCAAAAGAAGACACCTTTTAAGTTCAATATGAACAGTCAACCATTTGTTCCTGTTCCTTCAAAGAAGTCAGAAAAGGATAAGACTCCACCCGTGGCTATTATGAAAAGGGATGATTCCTAGTGATACATATTAAGCTTAATCGACTAACTATAATGTTTCAAAATGAGTTCACTTCTGAACAAGTATTCCATTTTACAAGAATAACATTGAATGTTTTAAAGTCAATTATGTTTGTTGTTATTAACTTTGTTGAAGTCTCACTCAAAATATCAAATTGTTTCTTTGATTTTATATTATATAGGTTTACTTTTATATGAGTATATAGATTTACAGTAATGCTGATGTGGTAATGCTAATTGGAGGCGCTTGCTGATAAAGTTATTCTGAATCCGCATCTGAGTCCGAGTCTGAACCCGAGTCTGAATTCGAATCTGACTCTGAGTCTGAGTCTGTAAATATGTTGCACCATCTACACTTACCAAGCGGGATCCCCCATATTTGATTGTTTGTAACAAGTTGATCTACTAACTCATCTAAATGTTTAATTGAGACAGTAAGATTTTGGGCTTGAGACCAACAATCAACTTCAAAATCCAGACTTTTCAATTTTCTGTAATCTTTAATATATTTCTTAAACAATTGACCAAATTTAACAGCCAATTCATCATCATTTCGAAGATAATAATATTGAATTCTAATATAAACCAGTAACAAAACTATGATATATTTGCTTTCGAATTGCTTGATTTTATTTTCATGTTCTATTTCATCGTCTATTTTGAAAAACTGAATTATTTGATCGGCAGTTGGCCGTATCTCTACTAGTTTCATTAGTAAACATTTGAATTCTACACCACCTAACATATGTACAACATTTACGGAAGTTCCCTTTAAGGTGCCTAAATCTCTGACCAAAATTTTGGTTAACTCTAGCATTGTGTCACCTCTTAATGCAACTATGTGTAGATTCACTTTATAGTATATCATACTATGGATTTTATCTCTTGTCAATCTGGGTATCACTAGAGACACTGATTGATGATTCAACTCTTTACTGGAGATGAAACTTTCCAGTTGAAATTCGAAAGAAGAGCCGGACATCGTTCTTGATTGTTTGGTTCTGGGAAATGAAAAAATGGGGAAAGCCTACTAGTTATTTAGCTTCCCTTGTTGAACTATTATTGCTAGATTGAGAATCTTTCACCCTTTGTTCTAAGAAGTTGATTATTTCATACTAATCAGTAAAGAAGGAAGGTCTTTTCAAAAATTTCAAGCTCTGATTTTTCAAATACAGTAAATATAGTAAAGTGACAGAATGGATTGTATGTGAAGTATAAAAAAAAGCACAAATGTAGTGAGGGTATGTGTGCTAGGTAAATTAAAGTATTGTAGTTAAAAACTTCTTGAAATACTTGAAAAACTTATTTTTGATATAGAATAAAGCCATATAATTAAATCGGTATAGATTTTAAAGTCATATTCTTTATAATCACTATATTTACTACTTGAAAGTTACTTAAATCTAACCTATTAAAGACTTACTTGGACTGTAAAAAAGTTTGAATTTACAAAGACTGTTTTTTAGAACCATTTTAAACAGGGTTGCTTAATTCGGCAGAAAATATATTTTAATATAATTGCATTTAAAGGAAAGACAGTGCTGATTGATTTTAAAATGACTAAAACATTTTGAACATAGAATAACTTAGATTTAAAATACAAATATCCCCCTATTTGTGGTTAAAAAGAAGTTGTTTATTCTATGAACAGATGCTCTAAAATTCAATATATTTATCATTGGCAAATATTTATAAGGATTCAATTTTTTAATATTTTATTTTAAAAACAAAGTTAAAAGTACAGCTAAAGAACTCTATTCCAATCTAGTTTGGTTATTAGTTTATTATCCATTGCTTCAACCAAATTTTGGAAATTGTATTTTAAATCTGCTGATAAATTAAAGGACTCTAAATAAAAATACTCAAAAAAGAAAAGAGCAGGAGAAACGAGAAAATAAGCACAACTGATTGTTTAAATAAAAAAAGTAGTGTTACTTTATTTCAAAACATAAGAACGTAATTACTAGAAATTCGAGACTATACAAGAGGATAAGATAATCAGTCTCAATACAATATAACAATGGACATTATTATGATACCTGATATTATGAAACATCACCATCCATGTGGCTAACACTAAATGCCATACTAATTTATTTTACTAACTCATTACCAAATATCATTACTAACTCAGGAGTGCAGAACAAAATACTTAATTTTTAAACAAGTTCAATTTATTTTCTCTCTATTCCAACTTTATATATTTTTTATATTACTATATAAAAAGACCAGAAGATTATATATTAATCATATACCCATTATAACTACACAACATTTAAACATAAATTGAAATGTCTGAATCTAACCAGAATAATTCTCATTTCTCTCAATAATAGCTTTAGTTGCTTTTTAAAAAAAAAGAATATGCAGTTAATTTAAATATTTTTGTATATTATAAATGTGTTTGTCTAGAATCTACGATCCCACGAGTGTACCACCATTTAATGGAAATATCAGACCTTGATTTACTTATCACATCCCACAGTGTATCAATTACATCTTGATAATGACAGTCGTCTAACAATAATGTATGTGAAAGTTCCTGAATGTTTTCTAACCAATCTATCAAATATCTTGCATTAATATAAGGTACCTGAAAGATAATACACTTCAATAATGTTGTTCTACGTTGAATAAACTCTTTTGATTTGTTTGGTGCATCATTCAAATTTATAAGTCTTCGATACAAATTATGTAACCATTCCCTTTGGAAATCATGCTTAACAATAGATAAATATTTAACAGAGGCACCAAGTTTTTGAGAAATAATATATAGTTGGTCGATAGAAAGAAGTTGGGCAAGATATTGGTCTATTGAATGATTCACATAATGTATCATATGTAGTAGTTGCCAATATTGTAGACTAGAATCTGTGGTAACGATAGATAAAACATTTATTATAACAGAGTGCGATACCTCCCTAATATCAGGATATTGAGAATTAAGAGTTTTATTAAAAATAACCGGCTCTATGATATCAGTTAGACTCAATTTTAATGTTGGGGGTGAAATGGATGTGAATGTCTTTTCAATAAAATTCAACAAAAAAATCATCTTGGAGTCATTTATTTTATTTGGATATAATAATGTTGTAGAAATATTATTTAACAGAATTTGTAAAATGTAATGGTAATAATGTTTTGGATTTTTGGTATTATTCAACTTGACTATATTTCTGCAAATAAAATCATACACTATTTCATAGCTTTGAAAACCTATTATCCCAAAATCTAAAGTTATAAAATTTAAATTAGACAAACATTTCAAGATTTCTGTGGAAAGGTCCTTATTTTTTACGGATGTCTTGTTTAAAAAAGATTTATCAAAGGATGCAAGTATAGATTTAAAAATCAATACCACTGTTAATAATATATTAGAATAAAAAGGATCTGAATAACCTTTATTCGGCATGACACTATTTTCTTCCTTTTCAGCTAACTGTGCACAATTGTGACTCAGTTTTAGAACATTTTGTTTCACAATCTCTAAGTTAGTAAATGGTAAAGAGCTTTGTAAACTCAATGCGATACAGTTAACTCTTTTATTCAAAAACTCTGGGAATTTGGAAGTCTGAGCCATGTATTTTATAATAATGTTTATAGAAGATTCGGTAATTAAATTGCAAGGAAACGTTTTAATTTGGCCAGAGTGGAAAGAATAAGCAACTGTTGAATATAAACTTATAAGAACATCGATATTTTCTGTCCTCGAACCGTGCATTGCCATATCATTTAACATTTGTTGAAAGGTAGGAATGAAACACTTCTCTCTCCATTGTTTATACAGACTCTTTGTCTTTCTATTGTCATCAATAAAATATTTACTCTGTAGATCTTCATACGAACTTTCCGTCAAGAGAATACCAGACAATATCGCCACTTTGGTTATTGTCCATCTTTGTCTTGGAACCATTATAACAGAATCCCACGCCATATAAAAGGAAGAAATTGAAATAGATGGTTCAGATATTGAAAGTTTCCATTGGAAGATTGATTGAACTAGTTCTTGCAGTTTGAATGGATCTTCCACCAAAGTTGAATTATTGATTTGAAATAACCCATTTATAGCCCGCTGTAACTGTCCAAATATTCTGATCCTGGGTATATAATAGACTAGATTGTTCAATATACTATCTCCGTCATTCTTGCTAAAATTCAGATTATTGTTTTGCAAAACGTTTAATAGATGGTCAATTTCCTCAGGTTGTACCATCTTCTTCTTCCTCAAGTAGGGGTATAATACCTTTAAGATCCCAATGGTTCTGTTCTACTATATATCCTTATTCCCTATACAGTATACCTATCTGTCTTCGATTACTCTTCATAAAATTCAAAATATTCAAAAAAATGTAATGTTTAATTTTAACCATCCTTAAACGTCATAGCAAAGACACTAGTAAGAGCGTCAAAGCTACAACAAAGAGATACATAAACTAAACTATTACCGTGTTTAAAGATGTCAATGGAAACACCCATTGGGTTAAGAGAATACCCCGTTACGAAGATTTGCATGGTTGCCACAGTGATGGTTCCATTAATTGCTGCTGTTACTAATGTGAAATATTTGTTTCTAGCCCAGTTTAATCCATTCATATACGAATATCATCAATACTATAGATACATATTGTTCCAATTAGGGTGTCTGAATGAAAGTGATGTGATATTGTTAGTGCTGATATGGTACAATTTTAGACATTTGGAAAGATTATTTGGTTCTTATAAATATTTGAACGTGATATCCTTAATATGGTTATACACCTCATTCATAATTGTATTATGTAACATAGCCATTAACTCGTTTATTCCTGCTTTTAAACCTGGTGTTATTTGGAATAGACTTCCATCTGGTCCATTACCCTTAGTGTTAGCCTTATTTCATTTTTATAAGCAATTTACGCCCAAGATATATCAATTCCAAATCCTATTATTTGCACCACCTAAATTCTGGGGTAAAGGTAACAACAATTCATTAGAAGATGAAGGTGTTTCAAATAGAAAAAGAATCATGCTTACTTTAACTGATCAGTTTCTTGTTGATGCCTTAATAGTTTTATTAGTTTTAAATCAAGGCTTAGTTGGAATCTTTTGTGGGTTTATTAGTTGGGTAATTGGTATCTTTATTGAAAAGGGCTTATTTTTGGGTATGGATCATTGGGAGTTACCTTTTGTCGATTGGTTATTAACAGGTAAGAAACATAGAATAATCCGCCCAAACTTACCAGTAACAGACGAAACCGCACTTTTACAAGAAGACGAATCAGTTGATGGGGGACGTTCTAGTAACAGTATTGAAGGCTCTTCAACGGGGAATAATACTATTCCAGCAAGGAATAACGAGAGATCAATACGGCCTGAAACTTTAAATTTCACAAATACTAATACGATTAGTACGGGAAGTAGTGATCATATTGGAGGTACTGATGATCAAATAGACGATGAACCAGTACGTCCCTTACGTCAACAATTTTTAGATGTTTTCAGAAGATAACGAAAAGAGTGAATGAGAACTCAATATCAATTATTTAATGACCCAAAACACATATGAATATATATTTCAAGAACACACTATAAACCGATAATGTTTTTAAAGAAATAGTCAGGATCATTTTAGATTCTTGTTTGACTAAACCATGAAATAGAATGACTTATATATTTGTTAGTATTATGAATGATGGGGGGTATAGGTAAAAAAAAAAAAGAACTCCGATACGGGGAGTCGAACCCCGGTCTCCACGGTGAAAGCGTGATGTGATAGCCGTTACACTATATCGGATATTTATAAGATATGTTGTAAGAGACAACTAACTTAAAGGTTAAAAGTAACCAAGTGATCAAATTGTTATTAAACCA
>PPON03000113.1:0-13279 GCA_003708525.3 Monosporozyma unispora | reverse complement strand
ACTGTGCAAAGAGTTCAAGTTTTATTAGAAATCGACAAGATTGAGTTGCGAAAGTAGATTACCCATATATGTATATATATGGGTATCTTCAAGATTGTTAAGATACTTCTTCTTCCCATCACCTTTGTTAACAGTTCCCATTAAGATCGACACACAAAAAAACACAACTATGAATTCCATTCAATATATTTCAAATAATAAGAACAGCAACAATCAAGGTACTACCACAGGTAATGATAAGATGGCCATCCATTTGTTGTTAAATGCTGCAGATGAAGTCAGAAAGAATCAACATCAACTACCACCAACAGTGATGTTACCAAAAACAATTAATGAACATCCCCCAAATTCACAATATTATTTTCAACAATCAAACCAAAATGGGTCCATTGAATCTGAAGCAGAGTTACAAGCCATTGAATTTCTTTCTCAATTGAATAACATAAAGTTGAATATTAACAATGCTTTTCAAGGTTTGAAATACCAACCTGGTTCACATGGTTCAAATACACACAATTATAATAATATTAAAGAAATAAATAATTTAGGTCAAGAATTAATTGAAATGTGTCAAGAGACAAGAAAACTTATTAACAATAGGGTACAACAGAGATATGATCATATGAAGTATAGACCACCATTATCTCCACAAGTTACAACATTGAATTCAATGACTTTGCCATATACAATCAATAGCAATAATCATCATTATAGTCATAACAATAATAGCTCTCATCAGCACCATTTGTTGAAGAAGAAATTTGAACATATTCATTCAGTAAACATTATTACACCAAGAAATATCAAATTTAATCCACAAAGTACAATGGTGACACCCCCAACAAATACTCCAACAAGTTTTATAACTTCAAATAATCAATCCCCTAAGATGGTTACTAAGAAACTAAGTTCAAATCATTCCACTACACCAATTATTAGAAAGAATCATGAAATGGATGGTAAACCATGTACACATTGTTTGTCTCTTGAAAAGACTCCTGAATGGAGATCAGGTCCATATGGTAATGAACAAAAGATTTGTAATGCTTGTGGGTTATTTTATAGGAAATTAAAACAAAAATTTGGCTTAAGTGATGCTAATATGATTATGAAATATCGTAAAGTGAAATGTGCTACAAAGAGAAGAGTGCCACAATTATTTGATGTCCCACAGGAGTTTGTCAGATCAAATCAAGATGCTGTTAAAGAACATTGTCATAAGTTAGAACCGGTTACTCCTCAGGGAGTGGCAATGAATACACAATTAATCTCTCCAGTAGTAACACCTATTATCAAGGCACCATTTTCACAGGATCCGCCTAATGTCAATGTTCCTCATTTATGACATTTCCTTTAACCAACTTAAATAAAAAAGTATAGCTATATCTATATATAATGTTCGTTCCAATAAAATATTCTTCAAAGGTATTAAATATTGTATTTTGTGACACGCGTCAAAACGTCAAAAGGACGTGTTTCCTTAAAATTTTCATCACTAAAATTTGACAAAAACGCGATGAGATTCAAATTTTAATTAAAATTTCAACCTGCCAGTAACAACAGCAGCTGATACTAAATAGTAGCTTAAGTAAGAAGCATAAACATTCCATCTTTTATGGTTTTAATGAGTACCATTGTTTGATTACTGTGTGATTATTATTGGAACTAAAGAAAAATTCAACTTTGATATAATATTATAATGACTGTGACTAGTTGGGACAAGATGGTGAATCAAGCTTCATCAAGTGATTCTGATTCTTCCTCATCTAGTGATGAAGATGCTCCATTAACTAAAGTTGCAGTGATTAAAAAGAGTTCTGTAAAGGTTACACCAGAACCAAGTTTGAAGTTGTCATCCCCAGTTAAACCAAAGAAGATTGACTCAAAGAAGAAAGTCCATAAAGTGGAATATGACAGTGATGAAGCATTATCTTCCATCCCAGATAAAAAGAAGAGAAAATTGAATGTAAAAGATGATGAAGATGATGAAGAAAACAATAATATGGATGTTGATAGTGATATTTCTTTGAAACAAATCAAATCTGAAAAGAAGAAATTAAACAAGAAGAAGATTGTCACATCCAAGAAAGAAACGGCTTCTCCTTCCAAGAAGAAATTAACAAAAGTAAAGAAAGAAGATGGTAAAATTAAGAAGGAAAAGACGAAAGTAAAGAAAGAGGTTAAGAAAGTCAAGAAAGATGTAAAATATGAAGAAGATGATGATAACAACGAAGAGGATGAAGAAGAATATAAATGGTGGGAAAATCAAAATGAAAATGATGAAATAAAATGGCACACTTTAACTCATAATGGTATTATGTTCCCACCAGAATATGAACCTTTACCATCCCATGTTAAATTGTATTATGATGGTAAACCTGTTGACTTACCACCAAAAGTGGAAGAAGTTGCTGGATTTTATGCAGCTTTATTGGAAACTGATCATGGTAAGAGTCCAGTATTTCAAAAAAATTTCTTTAATGATTTTTTACAAGTATTGAAAGAAAATGGTGGGACTCAAAATGGTATTGAAATTAAATCATTTGATAAATGTGATTTTACTAAGATGTATAACTATTTTGAATTGAAAAAGGAAGAAAGAAAATTACAATCTCCACAAGAAAGAAAGCAATTAAGAGAAGAGAGAGCTAAATTAGAAGAACCATATAAATTTTGTGAATTAGATGGTAGAAAGGAACAAGTTGGTAATTTTAAAGTAGAACCACCTGATTTATTTAGAGGTCGTGGTGCCCATCCAAAGACTGGTAGGTTGAAAAGAAGGGTGTATCCTGAAGATATTACTTTAAATTTAAGTGAAGATGCACAAATCCCAGATCCACCAAAGGGTCATAAATGGGGAGAAATTAGACATGATAAGACAGTTCAATGGTTAGCTATGTGGAAGGAAAATATTTTTGGTACCATTAAATATGTTAGATTAGCTGCAAATTCATCATTAAAAGGTCAAAGTGATTTAAAAAAATTTGAAAAGGCAAGACAATTAAAGACGCATATTGATTTAATTAGAAAGGATTATAAACGTAATTTAAAGAGTAAATTAATGTTAGAAAGACAAAAGGCTGTGGCAATATATCTTATTGATGTATTTGCGTTAAGAGCTGGTGGTGAAAAATCTGAAGACGAGGCTGATACTGTGGGTTGTTGTTCATTAAGATATGAACATGTTACTTTAAAACCACCTAATACAGTTATCTTTGATTTCTTAGGTAAGGATTCTATTAGATATTATCAAGAAGTAGAAGTTGAGAAACAAGTCTTTAAAGATCTAATGATTTTTAAGAGACCTCCTAAGCAACCTGGTCATCAATTATTTGATAGATTAGATCCATCTATCTTAAACAAACATTTACAAAATTATATGTCAGGATTAACTGCTAAAGTGTTTCGTACATATAATGCATCTAAGACCATGCAAGATCAATTAGATTTAATTCCAAATGAAGGTACTGTTGCCGAGAAATTATTAAATTATAATGCAGCTAATCGTACTGTGGCTATCTTATGTAATCATCAACGTACTGTGTCTAAGGGTCATGCACAATCTGTGGAGAAGGCTAATTCTAAAATTGAA
The DNA here is from genome assembly GCA_003708525.3 of Monosporozyma unispora. Classification (NCBI taxonomy): domain Eukaryota; kingdom Fungi; phylum Ascomycota; class Saccharomycetes; order Saccharomycetales; family Saccharomycetaceae; genus Monosporozyma; species Monosporozyma unispora. The sequence goes on along the minus strand of PPON03000113.1, from coordinate 9,687 downwards.
GAATTAATATGGCAAAAGATTAGATTTAAGAAAGGGATGCTTCAACTGGATCCAACTTTGAAGAAGAAGAAGTCTAAATATTTTAAAGAAATTGATGATTTAACTCAAGAGGAAGAATCATTAATTCATGATAGAATCATTGAACGTGAAAAGGATAAATGGGAAAGAAAATTTGTTCGTGATAATGATAGGAGGAAATTTGATGGTGAAGAACCTTTACCTGAAGAAACCTTGAAAGAATGGATGGATAGAGTCCATGAATTAAAGACACAATATAAGAGAGAACTAAACACCGGTGTAGTAGAATTGAAACCAACACAAAACACAGTGGATAAATTAGAGAAATTGATTCAGAAATTAGAGGAAAGAATTAAGACTAGTTCCATTCAACTAAAGGACAAAGAGGAAAACTCCGAGGTGTCCCTAGGTACCTCCAAGATTAATTATATTGATCCACGTTTATCTGTCGTGTTTTGTAAGAAATACAACGTGCCGATCGAGAAGATCTTCACCAAGACGCTTCGGGAGAAGTTCAAATGGGCCATCGAGTCTGTGGATGAAGAATGGCGATTCTAGTTTTGCTGAACACTTCCCTTCTTATATCTTATTCATCAATAAGAGTGGTGAACACTCTTTACATCCACTTTCATTGGGCGATCGACTTTTGATTGTTAGGGCCCGAGCCATATATAAAGACAAGTGGATCTCATTATATCCCACCCCAGACATATAGATAGCTACAAGTGTGTATTATTATAACATAGTAAAGAGCATTCAGTGATAAGTTTACAAGATGGCACGTTCAAGAGGTTCAAGAGGTTCAGTCGGTGGTGGTGGTATGATGGGTGGTAGAAGACCCATGGGTACCAGACAAAGTTCTACGATGGCTGCACCACCACCAACAAGACAGCAACCGGTACAAACACACACGCCTCCACCACCAGCTCAGGCTCCACCTGTTCAAAGCCGTGCAGCTCCAAGTCAAGGGCCTGGGTTATTCGGCCAAATGGCTTCTACCGCTGCCGGTGTGGCTGTTGGGAGTACCATCGGTCATACTTTGGGTGCTGGGATTACAGGTATGTTTAGTGGCGGTGGCAACAACGATAACGTTCAAGCCATGGACCAACAACAACAACCTATGATCCAGGACTCAACAAATAACAACACCATGGGTGCTTGTGAAATGGATGCTAGAAATTTCACTAGATGTCTAGAGGAGAATAATGGTGACTTGGGTCCCTGTAATTTCTACTTACAACAATTGAAGGCCTGTCAAGAGGCAGCCAGACAATATTAAGTCCCGTTGCATCTCGCTGGTAGTTTCCTGTGTATAAATCTTATATATATTTATTATGTCTTATCTATCGATCAACTAGAACAAAAACATTCAATTTGAAGATCTCAAATTCAAATTTCATCACGATACTTTCTCGAGAGATTGTTTAAACAAGATTTACAAAAAGAAACATACACAAAAGTCTCAAGGATTATATCTAGGTTTGCACTACTATATTATAGATTTTACATACATATACAGCCCAACCTTGTAAATATTACACATAGATTTTTATATTACAGTTACTATTGCTATTTTATTTATTAAAAGTTTAGATCAAAAAAAACCCATATAACAAGGAGAAGATCAATAAAGATATATATCTGTATCCAAAAAATTCATATAACAAGTGCAACATGTTAAGAACCATAGTTACTACGACGACGGTGAAGAGTTCAATGAGACTTATATTACCATATGTGGTTTTACAATCAAGGAGAACTTTTATGCAAACCATAGTTAACAGATCCACATTGATTCCATCTATTAATGAATTAAATGTTAAGGATTTAAGAGATGAATGTCGCAAAAGAGGGTTGAAAGTATCAGGTAGGAAATTAGAATTACAAGAGAGAATTCAGACCTTTGAAAGTGATGCCTCAAATCATGTCTTGAATGATGTTAAATCACAATTAGACGAAGCACAATTACATGTAGAAAGATTAGAATCACAAATAAATACAGTTAATGACGAGGTGGCGCATCATGAAGGTGCTAAATTGGGACAACAACATTTAGAAGAAGATTCTTATGAAGTTGGATCTATGGTAGATGAATTGAAACAAGTTCAAAAACAATTGAATTTATTAAAAACACATGCAAGAGTCATGAATAAAGATGTGGAATCTATTATTGATAAAGATGGTGGTGATATTACGTATACACCATTGCCTGGTGAAAAAGTGGAGACCCCAGTGGTAACCATGTCAAATGCTGATGTTCCTGGAGTCGATATTTTAAAACATGAATTAGATGCCGCACGTACTCAAGCTGAAAGATTACAAGCTAAAGTGGATTTTGAATTACAAGCTGCTATAGATGCAGCTGCCACCACTAGTATTACGTCTACCACTCCTGAATCATCATCATCCCCAACAGAACAAAAGCAAATGAGAAATGGTGGTGGGAAAAAATATCTACTGAGTGTTCTTGGTGCCACTTTAGGCTTAGGATGGATTTTCCAAGATTCTTTGATTCGTAAAGAACCCTTGGCAGATGTAGAAGATGTTGAACTTGCCACATCAACAGATTAATACCTTTATCTTTATCTGTGATAGTTACTGTTTATTTGTAGATATTATATAAAATATTTGTTATTATTGTAAGAACTTTTCAAAAGCTGTTTTAAAATAAATTTTCAATGTAATTAAAGAATAACATTTAAACCACTTTAAAGGACAACAAGAAAGCGATAAAGAACCCACCAATTTATAGCCATAACATCCATGCCGGGGACAGACAAGACTAGTGAGAATACTGGGAATAATAAGTCCAATAAAGTGAAACAAGAATCGTCCACACCATTGGCTCTACCGAACGCAGATAATAACAAGAAACAACAATCAAGTGGGACAACAACCACAACAACTGGGAAGAAGAATGAGAATGCCAAAAGTGGGAATAGTAATAAGAATCAAACAGATCCAAATAAGATGCAAGATGTCTTAATCTCTGCTGGGGTCGATATTAGAGAAGAAGAAGCATTATTGACAGGTTCCATTACAGCATCTAGAAGTCAAGCTAAAGCCAATAATAATAGTGTAAATAATGCAAATAATAATACAGTGATTCCACCCCATTTACCCTTCTTACATCCTGATCAAGTGACTAAATTTATGAAACATGTAAGTAAAGAACATCATTTCAATCAAAATTATTTAAAGAATTTAGGTAAAAATAATGGTGAAGTGTTAGATATGATTTCAACTTCATGTGAGACTTATATGAAAGATATATTGACTAATGCATTAATCATATCGCGACATCGTCGTCGTGGTGTTCAATTGAATACTGGTAGACGTAGTGAAGTGTCAATGGCGTTAAAATCTATGGCACAATTACAAAAGAAGGAAGAAGAAAGAAGATTAAAGAAGAGAATTGCTTTAGGATTAGAAAAAGAAGATTTAGAAAATAAGATTGATTCTGAAGAGACTTTACATAGAGCCTCTAATGTCACTGCAGGACTTAGAGCTGGGAGTAAGAAACAATATGGTTGGTTAACCGCTTCTGTCGCTAAACCAACGACATCAACAATAAAGTCTGCTGGTAAAATTGCTAATGAAATCGCAGCTCGTGGTGAAAGTGGATTAAGATTTAGAGAAGCTCGTGAAGAGCCTGGTATTGTCATGAGAGATTTATTGTTTGCTCTGGAGAATAGACGTAATGGGGTTCAAAATATTATTACAAAGGGTTATTCTAGAATAAGAGATTAAAAACTATCACCAAAATAAATAAATCTGTAATGTTATATGAATAAAATTAATGTTTAATGAATTATTTGAACTAAAAAAATAAATACATAGAAACATATAAATAAAAAAGGATATTATTATATAGAACAACTCATATATAATAAAAATAATAATTGTAATAGTATTTCATAGGAGGGCATAAGTTAAAATTAAATGTGTAAAAACAAAAAGAGGGTTTATTTATTATAAAACAACATCTTATAATAAACCGAAGACAGTGGCAAAAACACTTAACATAGTATAAATACCATTAACTGGAGATTGACCCATCATTAACATGGCTGGAGCACCATTCTTCTTAGAAGTAGAAGATTCTGTGGTTGTCACTGAAGAATCATCTTTATCTTGACCTTTACTACTCTTAGAGGCAGAGGTAGTGGCAGAAGCACTTTGTACAGAAGAAGAAGCAGAGGCTAATTCAGCAGATTGAACAGCAGCAGCATTACTAACACCAAACGCTTTGGTAGAGTTTAATTTACCATCCCAGCAGTAATTCTTGAAACATTTATCACATTCTTTTGGTAATGTATAATTCAAAGCTTGTTGTTTACGTCTCAAAATGGCACAACCAATACAACCCATGAAATCAGCATCTTGAGTGAAATTGTTTCTTGTAGCAGCTTCAAACCCATTTTGAATCATACCTATACGTTCCTTTTCGGAATAAGATAATTTGAAAGTAGATTGATTACCGTTAAATGAATGTCTAGCATTTGGAATGTAAACGACTAAAGGTGGAATATATTCTAAATCAGTTAAATTATTAGCATCACAACCAAAGAAAGTTGGTCTTTCATTCAAACCTAAATTGACAAAAGTGTTAACATCTGGAACATATGGGAAAGCAGCATGTTTACCTTGAGAAGAGAATTGACGTTCATAAGTGTTAACTAATGAAGCACCATCTGGCCATGATTGATTAGTATCAGCAGAATTATCCAAAGCAAAAACAACATCTAAACCACGTTGCTTTTGAATTAATGGATTTAATGGAACATTTTGATTATCTTCACCACCATCAACTAAGAAAAGATCACGAGAATCAGAAATACTCTTTGAAGCATTACCAACTTGATAATCTGTATCTTTAAATGGATTTGGAGAATAAATAGCGATATCATTATAATCATCAGATAAATCATTTAAGAAATGACTAGCTAATTTAACGATGAATTTAGGTAAACTGGTATCATTGATTCTTAATAAGAATTGATTGAAAAGAGTAGAAGAAGTACCCATAATAAAACCAGTGTTATCGAACCCGGCTATACATTTACCCTTATGGATGGGTTTACCTTCAGAGACATTTGTACCTAAATATTTAATATCAGTGAAACTGTTTAAAGTTGGATCCCAGGACCCCATTTCAAATGGATTAAATTCGAAAAGAGTAGCATTTAAGTTGATCACAGAAGTACCTGGATATCTACCATCAGCGACAGAAATTGGGAATGGCATAGCACCATCTTGGAAAACCTCGGCGTCACGTAATGTAGACCAAGTGTAACCTACACCACCACGGTATAAACTTGGGAACCAATTATAAGCTAAAGCACGACCCCAAACATCAGCTAAAGAGACGTTGAACCCAGCTTTTTGTTTGGCTTCCACTGCATCAGAAATATGATCCCAACGAGAACCAGATTTGAAAATATTAATACCGCCTGGTGAGACAATTGAATGGTCAATATCCCAAATTGAATCATCATTAGTGAAATTATTAACAATTTCTTGTACAGAGGTCCAGTTATTCCAAGATAAAGTACCTGTTAACCAGTTACCACCAGAAAGACCGGCTAAATAGGTGGAACTTTGTAAAAGACCACCAAGACCATGTTCATTGGCACCATCGGTTCTATTATCCATGGCAGCAATCATACCAGCACCACTTAACATGGCACGGTACCCACCACCAGATGCGGCAATCCCAATCTTTGGAACGGTTGAAGAATTGCCACTGAAAAGATCATCTAGGATAGATGAATCTGAAAAATTAGATAAAGATCTCTTTAAGAAATCTTTCAAAGCTTCTTCAGTGTAAGCACTTCTTTTCTTTAACCATTCAGTTTCATTTTGGGATAACTGGAAAGTAGCATTTCTGACTAAAGTGATATCATCATCACAGGTGACATTGGCTGGCACATAACTGTTCTTGGGGGACCAAGCTTGACCAGTGGAGGCTAAAAATGCGGCCACAGCTAATAGGCTTAATTCATTAACAGCAACCATAGTTGTTTTCGTATAGTTTTTATTGTTTGTTTGTTTGTATCTTACTTATATCTGTATTTGGGTTAAATAAAAAAGTCTGGCAAAATTGGTATAATTTTAAAGCTAATCTAAAACTGTATTTAACTTATATATAGCTCGAGTAGCAAGGAGGATTGTCCTTCGTAGTCCAAAGCAAATAGAACTAATTACAAGTAGTTCTACATCTCATCACTTGATGAAACCTTTCTCCTTTCTCCTTTTAAACTAATTTACTTTTCCATTTCAACCGCGCCTATAACAAGGTTCCAAAAAATCGCTCTCTGCGCCATCTTTCTTTTCCCAAAAGGGAAGTCGTCATTGTAAAATGACACAAATTTGAGGAACATACGAATCTAGTCGCTGGAATATTCCATGTCATCACTGTCCCTGTTGGTGTAATAATTGGCATTATCCTGGGGCAGATTGCCCTCTTCAAGGTAGTCCGGCATATCCAATGCTTGCAAGAAACTGTTCTCTTCCTCAACTTGGAAGGAGCTCGAGGAAACATCGTGTGACTGTGGGAATGGCATATGTTCCTGTCTGGTTTCCTGTGGTGGTTGTAGCTTTTCATATTGTTCTTCCTGGGTGGTAGTGGGTAATGGGAATGATCTTGATTTATCGTCTGCACTTGTTTCAGTCTCTTCACTTTCTTCTTCCTCGTCATCATCATCATCATCTTCTTCTTCTTCTTCTTCTTCTTCTTGAACGCGCAGCTCAATCTGGGTTAGATTTCTCATGATATAATCTTCTGGGAACACAAAATCACCAAACTGTCTGTCTTTCGATTCCTTCAAGTATTTGATCACTTGGGTAATCTCCTTGATCACTTTATCATAAACAATGGCTCTCATATGTGAACCTTGACTTTCACGTTGTTTCAAATACCGTATTGAAAGATGGTCTGCTCTAGACATATGGCACATGGCTAATATGAACCATATTTCACCATCTTCCATGAATGGTGGCGTTAAGATCATTTCATTTAATTTTTCAATCAGTTGTTCCAATTTATTATCTTGTTCTTCTTCATCTGTAACCTTACTTGAATAATAAATTAATGAATCCCATAACCATGTTAGCGTAAATTGAGCAGTATGTGTACGTGACGCACCTCTAAATACGGGATCAATTTGTAATGTGGTGGCAAGACGGAAACTTTTTCTTGAAGAAAAGACACTATGCATCCATTCCAAAAATTGTAAACATTGAACAGGATTTTTGTTTTGATTTAAGATCTTTACACCATATTGCCAAATTGATTTAATATCAATACGTGGTAATCTTATCAATAATGCAAATATTCTATATGACATGGCCCAATTACACTCTGAGATGTGATGACGTAGTAATGTAATCATTGTCTCCATATGTTTATCCTGAATAGTAGGTTTCTTATGATATGTGGAAGTATTATTTTCATCGTATAAATATAATCCATGTGGAATCAATTTTTGACTAGCTCTTAATGAATGTGATGCTTGAGCTAATGGTTCTTTCATATTTGATCTTGTTTTATTTTGAACTCGAGACCAATCTTTAAAATTAATGATCTTTTTATTCAATGGTGTACGTAATTTTGTTGTTGGGTCAAACCATACTTCGTAGGTTTGCTGTGGTTTATGGTGTATTGTGAAAAATTTTCTTTCATCTTTACCTGATATGAAATTACCATCTTCACCTTCTAGATCATTATTATCATCTGCGGTTTCTCTATCTGATTCTTCATCCGTTTGATTTGTATCCGGATCTGGTGTTGTGGAGCCAAATGCATTGTTTCCACCTTCTTCTAGTTCTTCTGTGTCTTGTCTATACAATGAAGTCCATCTGAGACTCTTCCTCTTCTTATTATGTCTTCTCCTACTTTCCTTTCTTCGATCATTTTTCATATCATCTTCATCCTCACTATCACTACTTAGTTCTTCTTCACCATGGGATGTCTCAGGTGGAGTCATATATCCAACATTACGACGTTTCAATCGTTTCAAATCTTCGCGATTACTACGACGTTCATATGCAGTATATTGTTTAGTATGCTCATTGATATATCTATACCGTAATTGTCTTTCTCTCATTCTATGTTTGTTCACATAAGTCGTTGACCTCAACGGCAGTTCAAACATTTTCGTGTGGTAGGGTTTATTGTGGTGGTTGTATTGTGATTTGTTGATACTGATCCTGGGATGAGATGAGATGAGATGAGTTTTTGAATCAATTGTTATTTTGATTTAAAATTGTAGTTAAATTTTTTTTTTTTCAATATTTAAAGATTTTTAAAAAATCAAATTGAAAGCACTTTTGATTATTTGACACATTGATCAAGAGAGAAGATAGAGATGTAAAATATAGAACAACAATGGATTGTGTGAGATTACAAAGGTCAATCGACCAAATTTTGAGTGTATAATATTTTTAATACGTTACTTAAGGTTACAGAAACTGTTAAACCCTAACATGTAGCTGCTTAGAAAATTAGGGTATTTCTGAGTGGCAAACAACAAACTGGTTCCACAGCATTATTTCGTTGTATTTTAGACCAGATAATATCACTAAGAAGATTATTGGACCATGCATTCCTACCATGAGAAATGTTCCCATGATTTGTTTCCCAATTATAGTAACAGACTATAAATTAATTTTTGGTGTTTGAGATTGAATAGTTGTTTGAAGAATGGGGTGAAGAAAGTTATGATAAAGATCTTAAGAGAACCTTTCAAGATTTCAAACCTTCAACATCTTATATACAACAAATTCTAATGAACACACACTCCCCTAAATTGGACCACCCATTTTAAAGGTATATCATATATAGTTATAACACTTAATACTATATTATTATTATACCCTTTCCTCCTAAGTGTTAATTTAATTTAATAATTAAAAAGCAAATAAATATTTATTATATTAAGGTCACAAAAGTGTTATCATTCCCAAAAACCTGGAAGATGTTTTCATATTTTAAACTGAAAGTTTTAACTATATAGAAGCTTTAAACAAAAAAAAACACCAAGACATAATGATTAATGAACCAAAATTAATTGTGCTGAACTCACAAATGGTCTAAACAACATGCTATACCCTCCAAATTTTTTAATAAGAAAACAAGTTAGCCGTGTAATGTCCATTTCAATAGATGTCCGGAATAGGAAAGTGTTATGATCGAGACAGCTGTTTGGGGGTACACACTCACAACAGTGGTCGTATAATAATAATGTATAATAGTATATATATATATAGGACAGTCGATGGCGAGGGATTGAAAGATTGATCCCGAGCCAGAGAACCAAGGAATATTTACTGAATCTTAAAAGAACCACTACACTTCCCAACTACTATCTCCCCCACCAGTAAAACCAGCAAAAAAATAAATCTCCGCGACGGGGAATTGAACCCCGATCTGGCACGCGACAAGCGCCCATTCTGACCATTAAACTATCACGGATTTGATATTACTTTGTTGTTGTAGATTGGGAACCTTTCAGTTACAACTTTATTATGCGAACCAAATAATTATAACTTATAGAATACCAGACCAGTATTTCTTAATCAGACCGATTATTGTTATGTATGTTATCTAGGTGTTCTGGTCTTTTATATAAAACTATATATAAAATACTTAAGCGAATGAGTAACGAA
>PPON03000112.1:0-13808 GCA_003708525.3 Monosporozyma unispora | reverse complement strand
AAACACACATACTGTACTTTTATTTACAAGTTTATATCATATGACTATATTACAACTCAATACATTACTGATTAAAAAATGGTTATTTGTTATTTCTATTGACATGAAATTATAATCAATGTTAAACCACGGAAGAAACAGAAGAAATTCACCATCCCATTCCCCCCCTAAACCCACTCAATCTTTTGATTAAGTTGAATAGTCATGGTTATTTTTGAACCTTACTTGGAAGTAAATTAGTTGACCTTCCCGTTACTTCATAAACAAACTTGACAGAATTAATTGTGGATATGATTTGACTGTGGTGCTAGTTGATTACTGAGGATAATTGCCTATTCAATTGACTCATCAAAAAGCCTACTTAATTGCTTGAAGTTATGTTACACATTTTCATCGATGGAATAAGAAGTTGACTCATATAGGGATGTTATGATAAGAGAACAATTATATCTTGACCTAGCTCTGTTTCTCTATCTTTAATTGTCTCAAGAAACAAGATTTCTACACGTTACGGCAAATGCCTCCAAGTTACGCATTTCAACTAACTTAAAATATAGGTATTGCATTTGCATATTATCACATTTAAAAGTGTAATATCATGTGGTTATTAAGTGTGTAATGGGTCTCACTCATCTCATAATTTGAAAACACCGACTACCAAGAAAAATTCCCTTCCCCTTACTCATTATGTGCCACTGTGGATAATCAGACATGTCGATCAATTGTGATATTGGAGGGCAAAGATCTGTCTTGTCACATTATCTTTCAGAAATACCATTAATACTTGGAGGGTATTTGAGTTCCCTGGATTATCCTTCTTCTTTCCCGTACACCACATAATTCAGTTTGACAAAACAATGTAAAGAACAATGGAGATGCCTTTTCATAAAGTGTTATTGAAAAAAAAAACTGTGAATAAAAACAGTTTGACACAAGAAAAGATGAAGAGAGAGCAAATATTGAGAAAGACTAACAGAAATAACATTACAGTTACAATGCAATGTGACTCTTACAATTTTCATTAAATGAACAAAATCAAATATTGATGTTATATTTATATATAAGAACTGGAAAAAAAAATATTGAAATGTTAGATCATTGAGTGCCTAAGGATATTGAAAAGTCAAAATTAATGCCACAGTAACTGTTCCAATCTGAATAAAAATTTTTAAAAAAAGGAAGATGAAAGAAAAAGATATTTATAACAAGAATTCGAGTACTATCGATTTGAAGAGTCTTGATTCCTCATTAGATGATTCATTAGTCGATATCTCGGGGACCGTGACTAAAAAGCACGAAAAAGAAGGCACAAGCAAACAATATGAGTTTGGTAAAATCAACCATTCAGATTCAGATCTAGAGTCTAATGATGGCTTGTTTAAATTGAAAAGATTAGAAACAGAACAAAGTATTGTGATAAGGGGATCCAGTGAATCAGAATTTGAAGAAGCAGAAGAAGAAGAAGAAGAAGAAGAAGAAGAAGAAGTTGATAATAATGGCTCAAAATATCCACCGACGGATCAAGGTTACGCCTGGGTTGTGGTAATTTCTGTATTTCTAGTGATGTTTACTACCTGGGGTTGTAATTCTGCATTTGGTGTATTTTTATCGTATTATTTATCAAATAATACATTTTCAGGTGCTACAAAATATGATTATGCTATAATTGCTGGTTTCCCTGTCGCGTTATGTCAATTGTTAACCCCAGTTACTGTATTTTCCATGAAAGTGATTGGTATTAAACCCACTATGAGTATTGGATGTGTCATCATGCTATTGGGGTTCCTTTGGGCCTCCTTTGCTAAACATTTATGGGAGTTATATGTGACACAAGGTGTATTAGTCGGTATTTCAATGGCTTTAGTTTCAGTCCCACCAGCTACTTGTGTTCCACCATGGTTTATTAAGAAAAGAGCTGTCTCTATGGGTATATCTTTATTAGGTACTGGTGTTGGTGGTGTAGTTTATGGACCAATTTGTCGTAAGATGATTGCTGAATTTGGTGATACTAGATGGTGTTATAGAATGTTGGCCATTAGTTGTACAGTATTATCTGTGATTGGGCTGGTGTTAGTGAAAGAGAGGATCCCTAGACGTATCACTGGTATTCATGATCGTGAAGCAATTAAGAAAGAATTTAGTAAAGTGTTTGATCCAGGGATGGTAAAACAGATTAATATTGTTTTAATATCATTATGGTATAATATTTCATTATTTGCATATTCATTAATGGTCTACACTTTAGCATCCTATGCAGTGGCTCGTGGGTTAAGTCAAGATCAAGGTGCTATCTTGACTACAATTTTAAATGCTGCTCAAGTCGTAGGAAGACCGAGTATGGGTCTTATAGGTGATAGATGGGGGAGACGTAACATCACATGTATCTTAACCATAATATTGGCCATTTTAATGTTTGCATTCTGGTTACCTGCCACTACTTTTGTTCAATTAATCTTTTTTGCTATCCTTGTTGGGTTTTGTGTTGGTGTGGCCAATGTAATGAATATTGTTCTTGTGGCAGATACAGTTCCACCAGAAGACTTCCAAGCTGCATGGGGGTTTGTCGTGGCCGCAGGGTTTGGTCCAATTCTATGTTGTGAGGTAATTGCACAGGCTTTAATTAGAGAAAGTGACAAACATAATCCATATTATCATACGCAGATCTTTACTGGTTGTTTATTCATCGCAGCAAGTTTATTAAGTCTTGTAATTAGAGAATTTTCAATAAGATTGAAATTACAAGCTAAAACAAAACAAGAACATGGTGTTGATGATAAATTTGATATCGTGAAGAGACAACATTTATTACAATCCAATGTCAGGACTTACTTCCAACGTATGTTTCTTCCATACAAGGCCTAACTATGCCTCTCCATTCATCCATCATAATATTACAGGACCCTCCAACATGAGTTTAACTAATTTTTTATCTTTATTGACTCGTAATATCCCAATTGCATGATTTCTCCTCTGACCGGCAATAATATTGGCCTTATTGTATTCGCCCACCATACTAAATTTCACAATACTTCATTTTTTTATCTGTGCGAAAAAATTAATGCCACGGGAGATCCGGCGATGACACATATTAATTACCGATTATTTCCATTGCCGCCTTGAAAAAAAAAGTTTTCTGCAAAGTGAAATTCTCTTTACAGGTAATGATTACTCATTAAGATTATTCCACTAAAACCATATCAGTTGCAAAACGGAACCCCATCTCCACTGTTAAACACCCCTGTTACAACAGATATATATATATACTTACAACTTGACAGGTTTTATGTCTTAAGAGGTTGATTGGATTTACATCAAACTTTAATATTTAATTTCTAATACTTTTTTAATTTCTAATACCGTAATCAAAATAATAATAGCTACAAATGACTGTTAGTGTAGGAAAGGGGAGATCTTCTGATGATTTTGAACTGTACAGTATAGATTCTCTGCGAAGTGAAGTGCCTAGTTCTGCAATAAATGAACATGAAAATGAAAATAATATGGGGCATGTCAATACAATACGGACAATGACAAAGAATCTTGTAAAGACTTTCACCCAATCATCCACCATGGAAGGTAGTGATGAGGAAGATGATGAGAATGAATTGAATAGAATTCTAACTGAAAGGTTTGATCTTGGTGATGCTATTAGGCTAGAGACTAATAATATTGCAACCGATGATGATGATGACAAGACAAATCCTGGTGATAACAGTACAATAAATGATTTAGAAAGTGGACATGATCATGATCAAGGTAAAAATACAATCTTACAAAAAGTGTTTACAAATCAAACAACTGGTGAAATCATCTTACCACCAGATAAAGGGTATGCATGGGTCATGGTGGGTGCTGTTATTCTTGTCATGTTTAGTTCTTGGGGTTGTAATGCCGCATTTGGTGTGTTTTTATCATTTTATCTATCTAATAATACCTACCCTGGGGCCACTAAGTATGATTATGCTTTAATTGCTGGGTTCCCAGTTGCATTGGGCCAAGGGATGGCTCCATTTTCATTAATCTTAATGAGAGTCATTGGTATTAGACCTACAATGTTACTTGGGACAGCATTTATGTTAACTGGATTTTTATGGGCCTCATTTTCTACTCAATTATGGGAATTATATGTCTCTCAAGGTGTCTTTGTTGGAATCTCAATTTCATTAATTGCTAATCCACCAACAACATGTATTCCAGGTTGGTTTTTAAAGAAAAGGGCTGCTGCTATGGGTCTTGTTTATTTAGGTACTGGTCTTGGTGGTCTAGTATATGGATTAGCCTCAAATAAGATGCTACAAGATGATGGGAATGCTAATATGTGTTATAGAATGTTAGCCATTACATGCACATGTTCTTGCCTTATCGCTATTTGTTTAGTCAAGGAAAGAATCCCCACGAAACCTACTGGGTTGAAATCCAAAAAGGCAATTTTCTTGGAATTTAAGAAGTTTTTCGATGGTAGTGTTATTAGAAGACCGACTGTTTTATTAATTTCTATGTGGTTCAATTTAGCCATTTTTGCTTATACTTTAATGGTTTTCACTTTAGCATCATATGCTGTGGCTCGTGGGATGTCACAACATCAAGGTTCAATCTTGACCTCTTTATTAAACACGGGACAAACCATTGGTAGACCATTAATGGGGTTCATGGGTGACAGATTTGGTAGAGTGAATGTAACAAGTTTTTTAACTTGTATCCTTTGTATTTATATCTTTGCGTTTTGGATTCCAGCACATACTTTTGTTCAATTAATTTTCTTCTCTATTATGATAGGTCTTTCTGTAGGGGTTGCTAATGTCATGAATGGGGTGTTAATCGCAGATATGGTGGAACCACATGAATTTTTAGCTGCTTGGGGGTTTGTCACATATTCTGGTAGTCCATTATTCTTAGTCTCAGAACTTATTGCACAAGCATTAACTGTTCCTTCCAAGAAAAGTAATCCATACTTACATACACAAATCTTTACTGGGTTTTGTTTCTTTGGTGCATTATTGTTAAGTTTTTTCTTAAGAGAAAAAGCCATTACAATTAAATTACAACGTAACCAAAAAATAGTACAAGAGAAATTGAGGGAAAGAGAAGAAATTTTAGTCATGTCAGAATCTGAAAAAAGTTTGCAAAAGGATAAAGTTGAAGTTGAAACGAAAACTGAGGTCACTGATGATATTTTGACTCAATTAATAGCTAAAAATAAGAAATATAGCGAATTATTAAGTCCTGGTTGGAAGAATATGTTCAAGAGAATGACATACAGAACCAAAATTTAACTTTATATATACATTTTAAAAGTGTATAATACCATATTATCTATTCTTTTTTCGTATAGGTACAAAACACATATTTACAATTTAAACTACTTATATTATTAAGTTGTAATGTTCACTTGAACAAATCATAGAAACTAACAGATTACATCAAGCTAATCATTTCAGTATGTTTATTTTAATACACAGAATTGTATATAATTATATTTTTATAAAGATATTATCTTAATATCTTCCCCAACCTATTAATCATGTCATCGTCATCACTTCTTAAATCTCTAATGAAAATATGTGTTTGATGTTTAAAATTTTTGTAACAATGAACCATGTTTAACGAAACTTCATTAAATTGTTCCAATAGCTCCATCAACTCCTCGAAGGCACTTTGTAATGAGATTTGTATGAAGAGTTCATGAGCAATATCATGTAATTTAGAGAAAAATGAAATAAATTCTTTAATAATTTGAAGAATTTCGATCAAGGATGTAGGATAGGCTTTACCAGAATATTTTGCTAGTATCTTGGAAGATAATAAGGGATGTGATAAAATATCATTTAAGAACTTATTATGGATGTTATTTATTTCTTCAACGTTTAGACTAGGATGAGAATGGGTCTGTGAAGAAGTATTTTGCAATTGATTAAAATTAAATATGTCAACAAGTGGCTTTAAAGGTTCTTCAAATGTTAGTAAACCGTTGGGTAGTGTAATCATTTCTTCTTCAGAATTTTTTCTAGATTTTTTATCTAACTGAAGGTCATGTTCCAGTTGCTTAAATGCATTATCAATTATAAATTGGAAATAATAAGATTCTATCTTACTATTGAATTGTTGTAATTGTGACCTGAGAACAGACATCTTGGATAATTTATTTAAGATATCTCTTACCATACTGTTATGTGACCTTAGATTTCTAAATGAATGGACCATTTCTTTGCTTTTCAACATTTCACTGTTGCAAATATATTCAATTCTCTTAAATCTCCAAAGAAAATTAAAAATACGAAGATATTCTTTTCTACCATCAGATCTGTTAACATTCAAAGTGATAGCTAATGGTTCAGGTATATCATATTCCAACGTAAAGACATCCCAACCTGTCAAATTTTGACCTAAATCCAATACTCTTGAATCCAATCTGTTGATTAAAACGTTTGATTCATGATCATTAGTGTAGTTACTCAATGATGACTGTTTTATAGCATCTGAAACAATTCTTGTGTAGGCATATGCTGTCAATGAAGATGATTGCTCATCTAATAGACTGCTAGCATTTTTTATAATAGAGTCAATTAAATCATTCTTTCCCATTAATAAAGTGTCTTTTAACATATCAATAGTCTCTTTGAAATACTGTTTTTCCAATAGAACATTCCATGTGTATTCGACTAGTTCGGTATATTGCTCTTCAATTATCTTAAAAAAGGGAGTAAAATTCGAGTCATTCGGTAGTGAACTATACATCTTGGAATATTTCTGTGAAAAGTTATTGGCCCATTGTAACTCATTACAAAATTGAGTCAAATAAATGTATGTTTTACCAATTATAAAGATTTGATTTGCAGTTTCCTTAGGGATAAAATCAGGAACCTTGTCTTCATTCAATTGATAAGGTATATAAAGCTTCTTATCATTATATTCAATAAAAAATTCCTCGAATACAGACTCTAATTTGCTCACTGTTAACCATTTCTTCATATAATCATAATAAAAAGTAATCAATGAACTGTATAAGTCATTGGTAATTTTTTGAATAAGTGAGTTCCCATGAGTCTTGAAGGAATGGAATTTAGTCAAATATTCATCGCCTCTAATGTAATTAAAATCTGCAATAAATTTTTCATAAACTCTTAATTGTAAAATTGGATCATACAGTTTACTATAAAGGCCCTTCAACGTCCTTATTTCAATCATATTGCTTAAAGAGTTGACATATCTGGTATAATCATAGAGATACTCCGTTATCTTAGTTAACAAAGCTTTCTTCATTGGTGAGATGTGAACATTTCTGTTTTGTTCTAATTGATTGGACAGTTTGATGTATAACAACCCAGCTTCAAATATTAAATGTAAGACACCACTTGTGGAATTTGAAATACTGTTTGGAATTTGTATTACATTGGTTTTGATCGGGAACATATCAGATGTGGTACCCAATAGTGTGTAAAAAACAGATTTGAGAATGTCTTCCTCTGGTAATGTATTAATATAGAATGTGTCGGCCATCTTACTCATTGGTATCGTATTGATATTCTTATTTGTACCTGGACCATAATGTAAAGAATATAAAGATCTTCTATCGGATAATTTATCTACAGTTTCAAACGATTCTGCGTATACACTTGGTGCAATATGAGAACGTGATGGAGTGTCTAATTGATCATGTCTATCTAAATTCTGTTTATTTAGTTCTAAATTTAACACAGTCGCATCTCTGGTAGGGGATTGTAGTTCTTCTTGTAATTTAGTATAAAATTGATTTATAAAATTCACTATTTCGTTGTCATCAGACATGGTAAATATAGGACGAACAAACCCATCTAACTTGGACCATAATCTTTCTGATGATGGGGATAATCGTGTATTCTTTTTGAATTCAAATATAAGCTTCTCTAAATCAATAGGAGTTCTATATGGATTGACCATTAGTTGAAGAAATTGTTGGGTGAAAGATCGTATTAAAGAGTCTGGGAACCCATGAGGAGCAATTGCTTCAAGGACCAAATATAACTTATCTTGGATATCCATTTATTGTTGTGTAATTGGTATTTGGTTTGCCCAATTGGTGATTGTTAAAAGTTGTTTTGCTTTATGAGGCATCTATTCAGCGTTAAAACTGTTTTTTGTTTGTTTACATTATTTAATTTTTAAAGATTTCACAAACCTTCAAAACCGAACGCGTCAAAGATATTCAATACCAACATAACACATTAATGATAAGAAAAGAATAAGGAAGAAGGAATGGATATATCGATAAAACATGTTCTCTATATGAATACTGTATATTTGAATAAAATAGATCTGGCAAAAAAGTGTTCTTAAAAATTCTTTGGCTGGAATCAGGAAACATTTTCACATAGAAGAATAGTTTCCTTCCATAGCTGTGATATCAACATTGGACATTGATTTCTCAGAATATCCCAATTCTTCCATAGAATGTTTGTAATGGGTGAAGTTATAAAATTGTAACAAAGCTCTAAGGGCAATCTCTTGCCCACTGGCATCATTTAATTCTCCAGCGATATCTTTCCCAGTAACCCAGTTATCAATCAATTCTAATTTCTCATAGAGGTAAACGCCTGAAATAAGATCCATATGTTCAGATTTCCAACGCTTGTTTTTGAAGGGTGTTAGTTCTCTGACTATTCTTAATATTGGATGATACACATCCAAACAGAATAATTTGTAATATCTTTTAAAGAGAAGGCCAATGGATAATGGTAAACTTTTCAATCTATGAGTCTTATTACCAGTAATAGCTCTTAAAATCCTTAGAAGATATGCGAATGAAGACAGAATAACCACATTATATTTACGTTTTTCTTCAGAGAATGATTTGAGGTAGACTGAGTTGGATTGAGAACATTCTTTCCATATATTGCGATCAGGTTCGATCATATTATTGAGGACTTTATCGCAGTAAGTATCTGCATACTTACCTAAAATCGACGAACAGGTAGTAATATATCTGAAATCATAAATCAGTGAAGCCAAATGTTCGAATTTTAAAACGTGATTTAGTTTAAACCACTTTAGTAACACTCTCAACAACCCAGAACAGGATCTCATTAAAATTTCTTTACTTCTCACAATTTCTAATTGTGGCTGGATTAAAGATGTATCGTAACCTGATGGATCACCCTTGTATTTATACTCTACATTAGATAGGTTTGATTCAATTGTTTGCAATAAAACAAATATTAAAGAATTGAAGCTGGCTAAGCAATCCATATAATATGTATCTATTCTATTCATTATTTGTAATTCCTCTGGTTTTTCTTTCCAGATTAATGATCTGTAATTATAAGGGTCGTCATCAATATTATTCTTGTTAATGTCACTATCATTTACAATCTCGATCTCTTTTTTCCAACCTCGTTCAGTTGACATGAATAGGTTGCGTTCATACCATAACTGCTTAGTACACAATTTTATTTCCAGATTATCACTCAAAATACCGGCAGCTTCTTCGACACTATAAGGGATATCACTGTTATGCTCATCGTTTCTCGTTGGTAATACATTTAAGTCTTCTAAAGGAGTGATTACCCTACTTAATGGATTATCAGGTATATCATCCATAGGGTAAAGCTGTGGATATGTCATATTAGTTTGGAACGATTTCCTAGGTTTCATACCGTCACTGAATTGAAGTAAAACGGGGGAAGAAGGGCGTGATGGAAATGGTGTTGCTAAATGCTTTTCAGGAATAGCTAATGAAGCATTGATGACACTTCTTGATTTAGATCTTGGAATCTCCAAGAATTGAGATAAAGAATTTGAATCATCAGTGGACTCCGGCAAATCCGTTTTGGGTAATTTATAATTGGGGAACCTTGAAGTAAGATCTTCCCTGAATGCTTCATAATGCAATGGGGATATGGTTAAAGTTTCACACTTATTATTTGTTTCTTTCAATCCATGATATCTGTAAATTTTCTTCTTTGTATCTTTGTAAATCTTTTCATTACCAAATTGCAAAAGCGTAGTCTTAAACAAAAGTAATATCATATTTCTAATTCTCATAGAAAGCCTACTATTCCATCTCCAGTGTTCAATATACTCTGTCAAAAATTTCATTAATTTCTTTTCGTAGATATAACTTATAGCCCTTGATACATCTTCAGTTGACTTGTCCCGTTGTTCTATACAGGTGTTAATGATATAATACAAGACTGTAGATGTAAAAAATAACAACACGGTCTTTCTCTTTAAATTCCGTGTATCATTTTGGCAACTCATAGCTTGTTCTTTGAAAACTTCAATTAAGGGGGGTAAATGATCCACCAGCATAATATTATTTTGACGTATTGTACCTAAATGTATATCAACATTTTCAACATATTCATATGTACCCATACTAATATATGTTATGGCTTGGATGCTAGAGGCAAGGTTCTTATTTAAATTTTGAAATATTTCATTAATGGCTTCGTTTCGATATTCAACGTCTGCCACAAAGTTAGCTGGATCACTAACTCTTTGTTTAAATGCAGACTTAATTTGTCCTAATTGGCAGTAGTCTGTACCAGTAAACCATTCTTCTAATTCGTCCTTCAAATTATAAAAATCTTTCAATGACCATTTGATATTTGGTTTAGAGATACGTTTAATCCCATCTTCATCCAAAATTTCAGATGCCCTTCTATCCAGATTTTTTTGAAAATCTTCTCCAACTGGCATGTTATAATCAATTATATTGTTAGCACCTGTGTTGTTCTTGGTAGCACTTTTTGGAGATGATGAATCATTTTGAATACTCAAATCGTGTTTAGAAGAAAACTTACTCTTATCTTCCTTTGGTGATAATTGGTTTGGTGTAATTGGGCCATCAATTTCATCCACATTAGCAAATGCTTCATCTTCTTGTTCCTCTGCAGCATTGTTATCATCATCAGAATCAATGCCATTAATATCTAAATTATCACTCGTATCAACAGTAAGTGGATCAGATAATATATCATTTCCAGCATCCATACCCAATGAATCGTAGTTAGTGTTATTACTGCTATGTCTGGCTGGTGTAAACCTTTGACTTAATATGGGACTTGAATTGTATTTTGAAATGTTCCTATTCATTAGCATATCGCCGTCCATGGATCCACTGTGACTCCCATTCAATATATTGTTAGATAAATTCAATTTTGTTCTAAGAATATTATCTAAATCATTAAGCAACGATTCATTAGATAGCTGCTTCCTTGATCTGTTCTCTCCGTACACTTGTGATTGTAAGTTATTAAGATTCTTCCCCTGTGTTGTTGCAGTCTTTGTATCATCTCTAAATTCCACCACCAAATTCTCAGGTTTTTTCTCAACTTTTAAATCATTCAGAGATGCTGACCTAAATATGTTTTGTTTCTCTTTCATATGGGTCATGTTTCCCTGATTTTTGAAAGATTGTATGGATACTTTATTACTTTCCAGATCCAAATGGAGTCTTAGAGAAACCCAAATTAGTACAGGTTGTAGCTATTTTAAAAATCAGAGACAAATATTAGTTATATTTAATAACTGTGAAACCTTTGAAGTCGTCTAATGTAGTGGATTGGTTTTAAATTTGGAATCCTGTTATCGCTGAAACATCTCTTTGAAATTCAACTTTTACAATATTTTGTTTGATTCAAATTTGGAAAATCAAACGTTTCAAATAATTAAGAGACCCAAAGTAACTTCAATAATAGATCTCGAGAAAGAAGATAGTTGTATCTGGTAAGGTTACTAAGCTGCCGAGGTTTTACAGTAAGCAAATAATTATATAGGTAAAAAAAAAGTTTATTATACGTTGTTTTGATCCTTTTTGCATTCATTAGATATAGATAATAGAAAATACAATTAAGAATAAATAGATAACACATTATGAGTATTAGTTTGGAGTATATCGTAGGCTTTAGAGTTAAGGTCACTAACTTGATTGATGTGGTTACTGAGGGGAGAATATATGCTTTTAATTCAGGTAACAACACCATTACATTACAAACTAATAAAAAGAACCAATCTCCATACGATTTTAAAATTATAAAATGTTCCTTTATCAAAAGTTTAGAAGTCATTGGCGATAAACCAAATGCAAATTCATTCAAGAAGCAATTTATGAAACCATCTTTGGTCAATTTGGACAGAGTGGAAGATTTTTTGGAAAAACAAATTGAAGTCTCAAATAAGAATAGCTTATTGAAGGGGAAAGGTGTTTCTCATGAAGGTCAAGCTATCTTTGATTTAATTTATAAGACTATTCCTGACACCAAATGGGTTGGTAAGGATATTGTTATATTAGATGATATTAAAGTGACCCCACCATATAAAGTTGCTAATATTGTCACAATCCATGAGACACAATCTGTTGATCTAATAGAAAGGATTGTCGAAAGAGGTTGGGCTAATATAGATAGTGAAACCTATGCGTTTGATGATGGAAGAAAAGGTGGTTAAGAAGTGATGATGTTAAAGTTAAATTATATATGTATTTAATAAAAGCAATTATATATCTATATATTACTATAAATCATGCAATGGAGATGTACTTTTTTCAAAGGTCAATGTAATAGAGCCAAATACTTTAAGTTCGAACTTAAAATGCTTTCTATATCATCCCAGTCGACTGTGGTAGAGATAATACTATCACTTTGTGATATACCTGGTGTCATCCTAATAAGTCAGTTTGTTTAGCTGATACTAATAAAAAATTAATCCAAACACTTCCTTTCTTATCGTCCTCCTTCAAGGCCCTAAATAACCCACCAAGTTTTATGCAAAAGATAAAAGTGAAGATGATAGTAGCAGTGGGTTATTCAAGACCTTAAAAAAGCAGGAAAAAAGGAATGGGATGGATCAACTCTCTATTAGAAGCAGCCAAAATTACAGCTTGTCAGAAGTTAATAGAAACTGAGAGTGAAGATTATTCAGATGCCGTATTTGTCAAATTTAAATTTTTTAGAGTTGGAGAGAATGATCACAAAAGTGGGTCAAAATTGAAGATAAAGATATCCAAATCGACAGAAACTTTTGCAGATTTCATTGGTAAATGTCCTGAGATAATAACCTTTAATTCTGAGATATCATTGATACTCTTCAGCATTTTACCAGCCATCAAAATTGCTCAAAGCTCGATCAGCAATGTACCATTTCATTCAGAATTAAATTCTTATCCAAAAATTACATGGTTCCTATCCCAGATAAAAAGTAGAGTACCACTAATATCGGAGATTACATATCATAATTTATTGATGGGAGTCTTATCTCTTCTAATTTTATACTATTATGGTACTTTTAACAAAACTTAGTAAAGATTCTTGTTGATCAATGCAAACTGATATACCTTTAACAATATCACCGGGTTAGATCTTGTTTTGAATGTGTTGCATCAGATTTTGTTACCATTCTTTTGGGAAAGCTTAATTAAAATCTAATCAGTCACGTGACTTCAGATAAAGAGTGAACACAAAAGCATGCAGGTATTTGTTAAGCATATGGTGGATAAAATATCGCACATTGTCCTAAAACTAATGACCAACCTCAGTGCTAGTATCATTGTTAGCAAAACATGATGTTAGACAGCAACCAGACTTAGACAATTTCAATAGCACAGAAAACACATCAAATAATATAGCACTTTAATAATGAGATTAAATAGTGTGTTAGGTCAAAGTTAGAGCAGCAGACACAAAAAAAACACTATAGTTTATCTTAAGTAACTAATTGAGATAACTGTTACAAAATTCAAAGAAATTTGACCCTAAAAAACATGGGTAGTTAATAGTTTCTTTAAAAGACACCGTTACTACTTCAATACGTTGTGCTTATCTTCGATGGATAAG
>PPON03000111.1:0-13997 GCA_003708525.3 Monosporozyma unispora | reverse complement strand
ACTGTAGTATCGTCTTGTTTTAAAACTAATGTATCTACTTAATTCTTGGTCTTGGACTACCTGGTGATTTCTTGTTTCTAGCACTTAAGATTTCGACACCATGTTCAGTGACTAACAGAGTATGTTCAAATTGAGCTGACACTTTACCATCTTGAGTGGTAGAGGTCCAATCATCCGGCCAAGTAACAGCTTGTACAACACCAGCATTAATCATTGGTTCGATGGTGAACACCATACCTGGTCTCATAACACCTGGGGTTCTATTATTAGCATAATGAGGAACATCAGGTGGGCAGTGGAAGAATTTACCGGTACCGTGACCACAATAAGCTCTTACCACAGAAGTCTTGTTTTGTGTAGCATGTTTTTCAATAAAATCACCAAGACATTGGAATGTAGTACCTGGTTTACATTGTTTGATTGCGGTCTTTAAACATTCTCTAGCGGTTTCCACAGTGTTAATGACTTCTTTGTCTATGTTTTCACCAACATAATAAGTTTCATTTAAATCAGCATGGAATCCATCATAATATAAGGAGACATCAAGGTTAACAATATCACCTTCTTTTAATACAGTCTTATCTGGGATACCATGACAAATGGTTTCATTAACAGAAGTACAAAGTGATTTAGGGAAATTATAATAATTTAATGGAGATGGATAAGAATTTCTCTTAATGGTTTCATTGTGAACAATTTCATCTAATTCATCAGTAGTAATGCCAGGTTTAATTGCTGCTGCTGCAATATCTAAGACTTCTCTACCTAACATACAAGCTTTTCTAATCTTTTTAATTTCATCCTTCTTATAAACTGGGATGGCACTAGCACGATCATTTCTTTGTTCACTAATTGGTAACCCATTAGCAGCCCAATCTGGTTTTTCAATATCAGCTGGGACTTCTCTCTTTGGAGTTAATGGATAATGTGGTCTTAATCCACCAGCATATTTAAATTTTGGGAATGGATCATATGGGGAATGGTCATCATCACTTTTGTAATGAATGGCTTTATGAGATTTATAATTGTTCTTGTAACAAGTTTCATCACAGAACACTTGAGTAATCCCATTTTTCAAACAAATTGGACATTTTAATCCAGAATCAGTTTCTTTACCACATTGTAAACCTGCACAGTGCACTTTAACTGTCATTGAGATGAAATAAAATTAGGTACTATCTTTAATTCTTACCACTTATAAATGGAATGCAAATAATCCAACCAAGACTTATAAATGCGTCTAATATACGTCAAGTAAAAAGGAATCTCAATTTTATATACATCAACTCCGATGTCTTAGAGAAAATCTGAAATGAATTTTTTTTATTTTAGAACTGCCACGTAATTCAGCTGAAACGTCACTACAAAAGTTGAAATGAATTTATTTAATAATATGAATAAAACAGTCATGACTAATTTAAGATATTGGTTAATTTGAATATAAAAACGAAATAATATTAAAAATGAAGTTTGTGTGTTTAGTTCTATATAAAGGTCATTATTTAAATTGATTTGCTTTTTTTTTGGTTGTTGCTATTATGATTATTTAATTCTTGGTCTTGGACCACCAGCAGATTTCTTATTTCTGGCAGTTAAAATTTCGACACCATGTTCAGTGACTAAAAGAGTATGTTCAAATTGAGCTGACACTTTACCATCTTGGGTGGTAGAGGTCCAATCATCAGGCCAAGTGACGTCCTTCCATGTACCTTGGTTAATCATTGGTTCAATAGTGAAAACCATACCTGGTTTCATGACACCTGGGGTTCTATTATTAGCATAATGTGGGATACTAGGTTGACAATGGAAGAATTTACCAACACCATGACCACAATAAGTTCTGACCACAGAAGTCTTGTTTTGTGTAGCATGTTTTTCAATAAAATCACCAAGACATTGGAATGTAGTACCTGGTTTACATTGTTTGATTGCGGTCTTTAAACATTCTCTAGCGGTTTCCACAGTGTTAATGACTTCTTTGTCTATGTTTTCACCAACATAATAAGTTTCATTTAAATCAGCATGGAATCCATCATAATATAAGGAGACATCAAGGTTAACAATATCACCTTCTTTTAATACAGTCTTATCTGGGATACCATGACAAATGGTTTCATTAACAGAAGTACAAAGTGATTTAGGGAAATTATAATAATTTAATGGAGATGGATAAGAATTTCTCTTAATGGTTTCATTGTGAACAATTTCATCTAATTCATCAGTAGTAATGCCAGGTTTAATTGCTGCTGCTGCAATATCTAAGACTTCTCTACCTAACATACAAGCTTTTCTAATCTTTTTAATTTCATCCTTCTTATAAACTGGGATGGCACTAGCACGATCATTTCTTTGTTCACTAATTGGTAACCCATTAGCAGCCCAATCTGGTTTTTCAATATCAGCTGGGACTTCTCTCTTTGGAGTTAATGGATAATGTGGTCTTAATCCACCAGCATATTTAAATTTTGGGAATGGATCATATGGGGAATGGTCATCATCACTTTTGTAATGAATGGCTTTATGAGATTTATAATTGTTCTTGTAACAAGTTTCATCACAGAACACTTGAGTAATCCCATTTTTCAAACAAATTGGACATTTTAATCCAGAATCAGTTTCTTTACCACATTGTAAACCTGCACAATACACTTTATCAGTCATCTTAAACGTTGAACGTATGTGTTTTATAGATCTTGGACCTTTCAAACAAGAGTATAATAGACCAGTGTAATTAGTAAAATTTTTCAACTGCTTTATAAAGGAAAAAAAATAAAAAGAGCTAAAATAAAATTCTCGGTGTCTCTGAAAAAAAAAAAGAGAGAATCCCAAAAAATAAGCAACTGCCAGGTTTGTTAAAACAAAAGACGACATATAAAGATCTTTATTAATTAAACATGTAAATCAGTGCAGATGATCGGGTCCAAAACTGTCTGGCAACAATGTCTCGAGCGAAGTGACTTTACTCTTCGTCCCACCTTGATTAAACAAAACAATTGGTGTTTTTAAAGGTACAAATTCACGTAAAAACTGTCGACAGATCCCACATGGAGTTATACAATCTGAAGAAGGTCCAATAATGGCCACTTGGTCCACATGGGTCCCTTTCTCCTTGGAATTGATTAGTGCATTACACATGGCTACCCGTTCCGCACATATCGTGGCACCATAACTTGCATTCTCAATATTAGCACCATGTACCATGGTTCCATCTTCCAATGCAATTACACACCCCACTGCAAAATGTGAATAGGGACTATATGATTTTTGTTGTGCTTTTAAAGCCTCTTTATATAAATCTTGATGACGATAATCCATTTCTTGTTGTTTATGATAGATAACCTTGACAGTGTTATATATAGCTCAATAGACATGCCATACCTTTTTTGTGTGTGTATCCTTGATGGGTTTTTTTGTTTTGGTTTTTGGGTTTGTTTTTTTTTCAGTTAGAATTCTTTGTTGAGTGAAATTGTAAATATGGGCAGTAATATGTTATAAGAAAAAATGTATTTAAGAAGAGAAGAGATAGTGAGCACGATTGATATAATAATCACAAGATGCCAACTGTGTGGTGGCGACGGTTTTTAAGATGGGTTATTACATTGGATCAAGATGTATCCCCAGAGGATAAGAAGACTAGAGCTTATCAAGCATTACCACATGTGACAAATTATATTTTCTTTTTTGGTGGTCGACTAAGAACAAATAAAGTGTCTAATGGGACCAAATATTTACCACCAACTGTTTTGTTTATGATTGTGGTACCATGTGTTTTGTTTTCCATTTTTGAAACTCCATATGCAACCACACGTCATGATAATAGATCATTAATTGCATTAGTGGTTTTATTTTATTATTTTTGGTTAATGACTATAATATCATTCGTTCAAACTGCAATGAGTGATCCAGGTATGTTACCAAGAAATATTCACCCAGGTCAATGGCAAACACAAAATGAATTTTCATCATTTATCACTCCACAAGATTATTATAATATAGTGACATTACCTGCACATACCTCAAAGAAGAATCATCCAGAAATGAATAATAGTATTGATATTAAATATTGTAAGACATGTAAGATATGGAGACCCCCAAGATCATATCATTGTCCCACATGTGGTGTTTGTATTCAAACTCATGATCATCATTGTATTTGGGTTAATAATTGTGTGGGACAAAGAAATTATCGTTATTTTATTACTTTTTTAATGGGAGCCATTTCCACCTCATCTTTATTAATCATCACAGGTTCAATCCATTTACATAGAGTTCATGGTGTGACATCAAGGGCTCCTGTATCAATCTTGTTGATCATTTATGGTGGATTAGTGATTTGGTATCCTTTAATCCTATTATTATATCACATTGCCATGACCGCGACACAACAAACAACAAGAGAATATTTGAAGACTATGAGTGATAACAGTGTGAAGAACCCAGTGATGCATCCCAGAATCAAGAGAGTCCCCACAAATATCTTTGATCGTGGTAATTATGTGACTAATATGTTTTCATTAATGGGTCAAGTTCGAGGTCCCAACGTTTGGTCCCCCCGAGATAAAGTGAACCAAACAGGAGACTGGCGATTACAAGAATGGTAAGTACAAATTAAGTTAACTTATATCGGTGATCCTTACCTCTTTGCGCCATCCCCTTTGTGACCACTTTATTACTGTCATTTATTAATGACAACCAATCAAAATGTGTCATCTGGTTTAAGCTATTTTGTGTGTGATTTTTAACCTCTAGATTTTTCTAAAGCGGCCGATGAGTTTTCTCGAAATTTAATATGTGGAAAAATTAAAATAAGCAATTGCAAGAAATAAAAACATTTTTATAAAAGAGATGCAGATATTACAAAACAACACAGATTCTGGGAAGTAGTAGAACTTCAGAAGTCTCAAGCGTAAAGTTATTTCAGTGTTAGACAAGGAATATTTGCATTTATTCGACATATACAAAGACGCAGACACAAGCACACAAGCAAAGATGAAGTTATTTACTAATACGTGTGAGTTTGATTATCCATGGGAAAGGGTCACAGCCGCAAATTGGAATAAATATCCAAATGAGGTGTCTACACATGTGGTGGCTGTTGATGTATTGAAAAGAGAATTACAAGATCATGGTAATATCTTAGTAACAGAACGTCTTATTACTGTGGAACAAGGTGTTCCACGCTGGATTATGACCCTTATCGGTTGTAAAGATAATAAAAGTTATGTCAGGGAAATTTCTACAATCAATTTGAAAGAAAGATCATTAAAGATGAGATCATGTAATTTATCATATGTTAATATTTTAAGAGTTTTTGAATCTGTAGATTATACACCAGATCCAATGGCATTAAATGAAAAGACAATTTTCAAACAACAAGCACAAATTACAGCATATGGTACATTCCAAAAGATTTGTAATTCAATGGAAGAATTTTCAATTAGAAGATTTTGTGATAATGCACAAAAGGGTCAAATTGGTTTCGAAAAAGTTTTGAAAATTTTTAATGATAAGACTGATGAATTAAGTAATACTATTGTGAATAAATACAATGAAACTGTTGATGATATTAGACGTTATAATATGTTTCAAGATATTGAAAGAAAATGTACAATTTTATCTGATTATTATGATATCTTTAATGATGCTTTTGCTAAATCATAAATCGCTACTTAAACAAAAAAAGCAACTATACTTTCCACTGTAATCCCTTAACTTCTGTATTTTATTAATTCTTATTATCTCATTAGCAGATATTAAGGAAAATGAAAAGTTATAGACATGGGTACTATAATATACCCATTAATAATCCCCTGCTTTTTTTTCTCAAAAAATATATATATTCTTTAATTATTGTAAATAAGACATTAAATTAAACCTCATCGCAAATAAATATTCAACTGAACCAAAAATTATACTTGTACAAAACGCAACTTGAAAATGAATAGTTAATTAAAATATTTTAAATAAAACGAGAAATATATATAGTTATAAAACAGTTATTTATTTAAATTAATTCAAGCAACATTCTTGAAGACGGAGTGACACTTACCACAGTAGAATCTGTCCTTGTGGTTAGCTAAGAAACAACCAGCACCACAGTTAGCACATTCTCTTCTTAACTTAGTGACCTTACCTTCGGCATCAACCTTATAGTAAGATAAGACAGCTAACTTAACCTTCTTATGCTTGTGCTTAACCTTCTTTGGAGTGGTGTAAACCTTCTTCTTTCTCTTCTTACCACCACCTCTTAATCTTAAGACTAAATGTAAAGTGGATTCCTTTTGGATGTTGTAATCAGATAAAGTTCTACCATCTTCTAATTGTTTACCAGCAAAGATTAATCTTTGTTGATCAGGTGGGATACCTTCCTTATCTTGAATCTTAGACTTGACATTGTCAATAGTGTCAGAAGATTCAACTTCTAAGGTAATAGTCTTACCAGTTAAAGTCTTAACAAAAATTTGCATTTTTGGAGTTCTTGGTTTGTCGGCAGATACTAATAAAAGTGCTTCTTTCTCACCAAGTGGCTTGATCTTCTTATAAGTTAAGATAAGATTAAATACTGATTAGAAGAAACTCACCCATTGACATTACAAACACACTATAAACTTTGATATTTGTAATTTCACAAAATTTGCCATCGATTACAAGAAAGGGTTGAGATTTCTGGCCATAAAATTTGAAAAATTGATGTGAGAGTTGCGTCACCTCCGAGAAATTTCCCGTTTAGGAAACAGGATTGGCATTTTTGAAAATTGCCAAAAATCTGGCAAAAAGGGTTTTCAGGTGTCCAGATGTTGTTAGCAGTCCGGACAATTTCCTTGTTTTACCATTTTGCTGTTCTTGAAATATTTTGTTTAGAAGTGATTTATTTCTGAATGGAAAGGATTAAAGTAAAAGTAGACTGGGAAAGAAAGGTAGAGTGGGCTTACGACAGTCAATTGATTAGTTTATAGACATTGATTGTGTGTTGATCTATTTACAATATGAACTCATTGTATGAACTGGATTCCAAATGGAAACGATTGTTGACTAAAGACAATCTGCTCGGTGGGCTGACAGTTAATGAATTTGTGGAACAATTAGGGAAAGATCACACTTTAAGAGTTCCATCCAAAGGGCTATTAAGTAATATAAGCACAGATAACAAGTCCACCGAAGTTAATACATGGGATCCCAAACCATTTATTAGAACATTCGAATCAATTTTAAAAGAATTGAGACGGTTACAACAAGAAAATGAAAATAATAAAGTCAATTTAAATAATGGGGTGTTAAATCAAGAATTAGATCATGCTTATACAATTAAGACATTACAATCACAATTAGAGCAAGTAACAAGTCAGTATGTTTCGTTAGATTCCAAATTGACTCTAGTCACTAAAGGGGTGAAACCATTAGGTGATAAATTAGAAAATTCAATTAGACAAAAGAAACAATATACCAAATCTATTGAATTAATTAATATTTATAATGAATTCTTAGAAACTGGACAGAATTCTCCCATGTTAACTTCTTTAATTAAGTCTCCAAAATTTAATAATCAATTAAATGCGGCAGCTATTATGAAGTCTTTAATTGTTTTATCTAAAAAGATTGAAACTCAATCAATTCCCAAGACAATAGATACAACAAAAAGAATTGAATACATGGCAGAATCTATGGAAACCACATGGTTAGATCAATTTAATCTTGCATATCGTGATAATGATTTCACTAAATTAAATGAAATTGCTATTATCTTAAATAAATTTAATGGTGGTGTTAATGTGATATCAAATTTTATTAATCAACATGAATTTTTCATTGAATCAACACAAATTGATATTGATAATGAAAAAGAAACACAAGATTTCCAATTTGATAAAAATCTTTTAAATCCAGATCATCATTATGTTATATATGATGATAAAGTTATGATTCCATTATTAAATGAAATTACCACAGTGATAGAAAATGAATCTCAAATCGTCATGCAAGTATTTGATAAAAAATCTGTTCATGTCTTACAATTATTTATTCAACGTGTCTTTGTACAAAAATTAGAACCAAAGATAAACAATATTTTAAATAATTCATTAAATTGGTCAAACCTTTTATACGTTAGAAATTTACATTCTTTACATTCATTAATTGGTCAATTTATTAAAGATCTTTCTACATTTTTCCAAAAAGAATCTAGCGATCATACAAATGACGATATCATATCAACTTTAGAGCAATGTTATTCTGATCTTTTCTCAAATTATCTTTATGATAGATCTAGATATTTTGATTTAGAGAAACAAAATTTAGAAACAATTTTAATTGAAAAGACCAGAACATTGAATATTAATAGTAGTAAAGAAATTAATGCACATTTATTAACTAATAAATTAAATAAAATGATTGAAAATGGTGAAGATATAAGTGATTTCTTAAATAAAAATGAAAATAGTAGTTCAAACGATAAGAATAATAATAATAATAATGGTAAGAATCATAATAAGAGTAACAGTATGGGTTTAAAATTCCTTAAAGATGGGAAAAATAGTAGCAGATTATCACAATATAAAAATATGATTAAGAGAAGGTTAGATTTCGATCTTCCTACTCCAGGTGGGTCTAATAATGATAATAATAATATTAATAATAACACTAACACACCACAGTCAAATGTCACAGATTCTAAAGATAATCACAAATTATTTGTTATGGAAAATGTCGATTCTATGTTGAAATGTGTCGTGGAAGCCGTGGCAAGAGTCATGGAATTAATTCCAAATAAAGCCAATGAGTACACTTTAGAATTATTAGAAATTATGTTTGTCGGTATTGTTGGTTCATATATTGATTCTGGGTTAGAAATTGCATACCACAAATTATCCAAATTTGATATTGTTAATTCTGAACTAGATTTAACTTTATTGAAATATATTTCCACCACTACAGAAATGCTGAACTATATTTCTATCTCAGTGAAATCTGTTTTCTTACCATTATTAAGCAACTCACCAAAATATAAGAAATTAATTATTGAAATGACTAATATTAATATTAAAAGATGCGAGATGGCTATTAATATAATTATGGCTAAATTGGTGACAATAATAAGGAATTGTTTTGTCAATTCATTATCCAAACAGACAAAGAAAGATTTTATCCCCAAGACACAAGATATGATCGATCAAGATACCTTGCCAGCCACAGAAACTGTAAATTTATTAAACATTATCTATTCTCAATCATCAGAATCCCTGAAGACTAAGAATTTAAACAATTTCCTAACTAAAGTTGGTTCTATTCTTTATGATCTGTTATTAAGTCATTATAGTAAATTCTCAGTTAATTCTATGGGTGGGATCATTGTCACTAAGGATATCATCGGTTATTTAAATGTCATTGAAGTTTGGAACATCCCTTCATTATTAGATAAATTTTCCACTTTGAGAGAGTTAGCCAATTTATTCACGGTGAAACCAGATTTGTTAGAATCTTTGACCGCAGAGGGTCACCTAACAGATGTGGATAGTAGTATTATCAATGCTTACATCGCTAACAGACAAGATTTCGCCAGTGACGGGTTTATCACTGCTGTGAAGAACAATATCAAACAATACACCTGATGATGAACACCATAAAATAAAATATAAATATTAACTATAACTATATATATACGTAACGAATTCAATAATGTATCTCTAACCTTTCTTATGGTCTTTAGCAATGCGGTTCCCGTAGGTTGTTACTTGCCTCTAGCCTTTCAAGTTCAAAAAATTAAAGGTCCCGGCCATTTGAATTTATATTATTCATCATTAAGAAAAAGATATGATGATTAAGTCACATTCAAAGATATATAAAGGTGTAATCTGTTTGACAAGTAATTAAAGGATCACGCTCTTTAGAAATTTGGTATTAAATAATAAGAGAGTTAGCACAAAAAACTTACAAACAAATGTTACGCTCAATCTTTAGAAACAATGTGGCCAGAAGACTGGTAAGTACCATCCCAACCACTAGAATGTCATCTTTACCTAATGGGATGACTATTGCCACTGAGTTTATTCCTAATACATCAAGTGCTACAGTGGGGGTGTTTGTTGATGCCGGTTCAAGAGCTGAAAATGTTCAAAATAATGGGACAGCTCATTTCTTAGAACATTTAGCTTTTAAAGGTACACAAAATAGAACGCAACATGGTATTGAATTGGAGATTGAAAATATTGGATCCCATTTAAATGCATACACGTCAAGAGAAAACACTGTTTACTACGCTAAATCATTAAAGGAAGATATTCCCAAAGCTGTTGATATCCTAAGTGATATCTTGACTAGATCCGTTTTAGATCCAAAAGCCATCGAGAGAGAAAGAGATGTTATTATTAGAGAAAGTGAAGAAGTGGATAAGATGTATGATGAAGTGGTATTTGATCATTTACATGAGATTGCTTACAAGGGTCAACCATTAGGTAGAACCATTTTAGGTCCAATAAAAAATATTAAAACAATTAACAGAAATGACCTTGTAAGTTATATTTCTAAAAATTATAAAGGTGATAGAATGGTTCTTGCAGGTTCAGGTGCTGTGGATCATGATAAATTAGTGGAATATGCTCAAAAATCATTTGGTCATTTACCTAAATCTGAGCATCCAGTCCCCCTAGGTTCTCCTCGTGGTCCCTTACCTGTTTTTAATAGAGGTGAAAGATTTATTCAAGAATCGTCTTTACCAACTACACATATCGCTATTGCTTTAGAAGGTGTATCTTGGTCTGCCCCTGATTATTTTGTTGCGTTAGCCACACAAGCTATCGTTGGTAATTGGGATAGAGCCATTGGTTCCGGTACAAACTCTCCCTCTCCATTAGCCATAGCAGCTTCTGATAACGGTTCTTTAGCCAACTCATACATGTCATTTTCAACATCATATGCTGATACTGGTTTATGGGGGATGTATATTGTGACAGACTCTAAAGAGCATAATCCCAAATTAATAATAGATGAGATAGTAAAAGAATGGAATAGAATTAAAGCAGGAAATGTTACTGATAGTGAAGTCAACAGAGCTAAAGCCCAATTGAAAGCAGCACTATTATTATCCTTAGACAACTCTACAGCCATCGTAGAAGATATGGGGAGACAAATTGTCACTACTGGGAAAAGATTGTCCCCAGAAGAAGTATCTGAACAAGTCGATAAGATTACTAAAGATGATATAATAATGTGGGCCAACTATAGATTGCAAAATAAGCCAATATCTATCGTAGGATTAGGTAATATCAAGAACATCCCTAAACTTTCTTATCTAGAAAATAAACTTAACGTCTAATTACATACCTTATGTTAGCCTGGTATCATGTAAATACTTATTTAAATTCAAGATAAATAGGCAATTATATTCAAACTTACTTAATATTTCTTTCCCTTCTGCTTTCGTGAATCCAGTTGATATTTATTAGGTGTTTTTGTAAATAAAACTTACGTCCCATTTAGACTTGGAGTATGAAAAATAATTGCGAATCATCCGTTAATTAAGGTTTCAAAAATGAGATTCTATAAAAAAAATGTTATCGTAAAATTAAGTCAAAGTAACTTATTAAGTCATCTTAATACATTTGTTGGAATATTATAATGTGAATTGTTGTAGTGATAATATTGAAAAAATGAAACTATTAGTATGATTTTGGTTTTTCATTCTTGTTGGAAATTAAAAATGAGTGTTATCAATAAATTAAATGATTATTTATTAGCTATACAAATTGTCACTATCAATTACCATTCCATTTTTTTGGAAATATCATCTGTTGTACAGTAATGCATTCAATAGTATTTTTCAAAATAAAGAATTATAATTCTTGTTTGAACAATACCAATAGTTATATAATGGTAACTTAACTACTCTCCACTTTTATTATATATGGGAAATATTATCATATATTTCATAGTACTATCTCCTTGTATTATACCATTTAAGATAAGACAAATCTTATAATATTAAATATTATAAAAAATCAATAATGACTATAATTATTTAAAATAGGATGAGTTATTCATTAAAGAATAGCTCGGTGTATCTTCTTATCACAATGTGACCCTACTTTCTCCTTCAACTGGCAATTATTGCTTCGATCAAAATAAACTAAACGGGTAATGTTCACTAATTTGATATTTCCTAACAGGACATCGCAACCAGTACTAGGGAAATTCGCACGGTTTTTTTTTCCGTTAATTCGAGTTGGAAATGAAAACAAACAGACACTAGGTTTTCATATTTTTCATTCTCAAAAGCTCCCCAAAGATAAGAGGGTTCCCACAAAAATGATATTTTTGTGTTACCCGCTACTAAACTTACTTTAAAAATGAATTCCAAAATTAGAATTTCAAGCGGTTAAAACATCTTGGTTATTTGTTTGTTTGTTTATTTACATAAAACATCTATTTAATCTCTAGATAACCACCCTAAATGGTATAAAAATACTGGTTTTTAACGAAATGCTATTGAAATTATCTTGCTTAAATCAAAAAGAAAAAAAATGCAACAATATCCAGATATTATTAATCTTATTCACGCAAAGCTATACGAATCAGCTACAGTATTTTCCAATGTAGCAATCCAACATTACCGCCATGTTACCTAGGCTTTTAGTTTTGTTAATAAGATTCCAATTATTGAAAGAATCTCAGCTACTGGTTCTAATGGTGGTAGTGCTAGCGGTGACAGTGACGCAATTAGTTCTGTTACAAATTTTGTTAGTAATGATGGTGACCCTAATGGTGGTGAGGCTCACGGAATTGGTATTAACGGTATTGTTGGTGCAAATGTTGAAAACAGTACTAATGGTGATGGTGCTAACAGTTACGGTATTAACGGTACTAATGGTATTGCTGGTGCCAATGTTGTAAACAGTACTGATAGTGGTAATAGTGATATTGGCATCCAAACCCCTAATGATAAAGGTGCTTGGTTTTTATTATTGGAAGAATTTGAACAGGAAAATCCAAGGCAAGCCTCACCTAATATTAGGGATGCATTAAATAATAATCTACAAAATGAAAAGGAAGACCCATTTGCCGCTGCAGCTGAAGACAGTGAGTATGAGGATGAATCTGGCCAAGTTGGACACGCTTCATTTCACAGTGAGGCAATGGCAAAGGTCTCGTTTGATACTCTTGAAGCTTCTATAAATAGCGCAACTGTAAATTCTTCAACTAATGATACAACCTATGAAGCAATGAACAAAGGTGAAATTTTGATTTCGAATCCAGAGACAGTGGTTATTTATGGTACTTGAAGCTTTTCTTAATAAATTTTTTTCATCTTTGAAAGAGAAATATGATAAGGATCGTCAATATCGTTTCGGGGCTTTTGTTGATAGTTTTATTGAAAAAAGAGATCCCACTGATCAGGAACAAAACGAAAACATTAAAAACCGTGAGGGTATTTGTCAACAAGAAGTTTACTTTGTATCAAAGGTGCATTGCATGTGGACAAATTAGTCACTACCTTACAAATATTAAAAGACACTTGACATGTTCACATCATTATGTATATTTAGAAAAAATTTTGAAAAAAAGGAGATCTAGAAAAAGAACTATTGTGATTGACCATCCAAAAGCAGTTCTAATTCCAGTCTTCTTTTATAAAGAACTCAGTGATTTTTTTTTGGAAACAAGCAAGAATTCTGCTGGAAAACTAAGATGAAATATAGTGGTAAAATAAAGTATTAATTATTAAAAGGATATAATAATATTAACTTATCATTAGCTCATCGAAAGAGTCGATATGGTGATGACAGAATGACCCTGACATTAAATATGGAGAGATTCTATTTTTCAATATTGAATTTTTTCACAAAATACAGTGCGCTTTGCGAAATGACAGTCACCCCAAATTTATAGATACTCCTCCCCGCTATAGAGGTTTTAAATATCCCAAAATGGTCACAGTAGAGGGGTTATCGGGTGGGAAGTAGATAGTACACTGACTAGACAGGGATGGGGCGAGGTCCCCGTGCTGG
>PPON03000110.1:0-14057 GCA_003708525.3 Monosporozyma unispora | reverse complement strand
TTCGTTACTCATTCGCTTAAGTATTTTATATATAGTTTTATATAAAAGACCAGAACACCTAGATAACATACATAACAATAATCGGTCTGATTAAGAAATACTGGTCTGGTATTCTATAAGTTATAATTATTTGGTTCACATAATAAAGTTGTAATTGAAAGGTTCTCAATCTACAACACATTTCAATAAATCCGATATAGTGTAACGGCTATCACATCACGCTTTCACCGTGGAGACCGGGGTTCGACTCCCCGTATCGGAGTGGTAATTTGATTTCTTTTGGAATTTATTTTTCAATTTTCCAAAGGGGTATCTGGTTTTTTTTTTTCATCTAAATGAGAGATAAATGACACATATCCAAGGGAGATCTACAAGTGTCACAGAAGCTAAGCCCATTATTAAAACGTTGTTGCTCTCCATATTATATCTCAATAGAAATATAGTTCAATAAAGAATATTTGAATAACAAAAAGAGTCGAAGAAAACGAATTATTTTATCGAGTAACTGTAACGCAAGGTTAAGGCTCATCTCAGGAAGTTAGAAAAGAATAGAATAAGAAAAAGTGTAATAAAATGTTACCAAAGGTTCACATTTCAACACATGGTGAATTTGTGGATGAACATATGAACTCATTGCCACTACGTGGTGTCAACTTAGATCCAAGTGTGAAGTTCCCATCAAGTCCCAATTTGCCAACTCATGCACCTGTAGATTGTTCAGAATATCAAACACAATCTGTCAGTTTTATTAACCACCCCATGCCAGTAAATGAAGTTAAGTTACAT
Source organism: Monosporozyma unispora (assembly GCA_003708525.3). Taxonomy (NCBI): domain Eukaryota; kingdom Fungi; phylum Ascomycota; class Saccharomycetes; order Saccharomycetales; family Saccharomycetaceae; genus Monosporozyma; species Monosporozyma unispora. The sequence goes on along the minus strand of PPON03000110.1, from coordinate 13,271 downwards.
ATTTTGAGACTTAAATCATTAGGATATAATTGTCTTAGAGTTCCATTCACGTGGGAATCTATGGAACATGATGGTCCTGGCAAATATGATTTTGAATATATGGATTATTTAGTTGATGTCTTGAAAGAGATTCATAAGGTAGATGGTGGGATGTATATCTATTTAGATCCACATCAAGATGTTTGGTCAAGATTTACAGGTGGGTCTGGGGCACCATTATGGACCCTTTATGCTGCTGGGTTTCAACCAAATAGATTAAAGGATACCGATGCGGCTGTGATTCATAATGATTATCATCGAAAGGATAATTTGAATGAAGCTGGTGAAAAATATTTGAAAATGTTATGGACAACAAATTATTATAGATTAGCTTGTCAAACTATGTTTACTTTATTTTTTGGTGGTAAATATTTTGCTCCCAAATGTATCATCAATGGTGTTAACATTCAAGAATATTTACAAACTAAATTTATTGACACTATAATAACATTTTATACTCGTTGTATGGAGAAGGCTCCAATTCTTTTTGAAGATAATTGTATAATTGGGTTAGAAAGTATGAACGAACCAAATAATGGGTTTATTGGTATGAAGAATGTTAATGAAATTTCTTCCGATAGACAATTGAAGTTAGGTACAACTCCAACTGCATTACAATGTTTCCTTTTAGGAGAAGGGATTGACTGTACTGTTGACTATTATGATTTTAAAACTTTTGGACCCACAAAACAAGGCACAAGAGACATTAAGAGTAATAAATTGAAATGTTGGTTAACTGAAGAGGAAAGAAATAAAATGGATACTAAATTTGGTTGGAGACGTGGTGAAGAATGGTTATCACATCAGTGTATATGGAGATTACATGATGTTTGGAAATTTGATTTTGGTAATAATGTACAATTATTAAGACCACATTACTTCCGTATCAATCACGTTAATAACTCTGTCATCAATGAAAGAACATTTATTAATAAATATTTTATGGAATATTATGCTAAATTTCATGAAAAATTTAGATCCATTGATAATGAAAGATTTATCATATTACAACCACCTGTCCTAAGAGAACCACCTGATATTGTCAACACTCATTTAGAACAATATATCGATAAAAGAACTATTTATGCATGTCATTTTTACGATGGGTTTTCTCTAATGTATAAGACATGGAATGAATATTTTAATGTGGACACTTTGAGTATAATGAGAGGTAATTCTCCTATCCTAAGTCTAATATTTGGTGAAGATAATATTAGAAGATCAATAAGAAGTCAATTATTGGAAATGAAACGAGAAGTGAAGAGTCATGTTGGGATACAAGTGGCTCTTATATTTAGTGAAATCGGTATGCCATTTGATATGAATAATAAGAAATCATATTATGAAGAAAATTCAAAATCGTATTCATCACAATTGAAAGCAATGGATGCAGTAATGTACGCCTTAGAAGGTAATAATTTGTCATTTAGTCTATGGTGTTATTGTCATCGTAATTCTCATGAATGGGGGGATGATTGGAATAATGAAGATTTTTCAATTTGGTCCCCAGATGACTTAGATCTTAACAAGGGAGTACAAGAATCCATTAATTATAAAAATGTTTCAAGTTCTTTCATTAAAGTTAATGCTGAAGAAAATAAATCCATAAAAGAATTGGGATTTGTTTGTGATTCTACTGACGAAATTAATTATGATGGTATTAGATGTTTAGCCTCGTTATTAAGACCCTTCCCCATGAGACTTGATGGGAAATTTATTAAGAGCAAATTCCATGCTCATTCAGAACATTATTTCCTTGCATTAAAAGGACGTGGTCCAAGAAAAGATGGTCCACCTCATGCCACAAGTTATATCTTCCTGCCACAATATCATTTTCCCTTAGATAAGATTCATATTAAATGTTCCTCCGGTACATTCACCTATTATTCTCGTTATCAGGTGTTACAATGGGATCATGATTCAATTGGATTTCAATACATCAAGGTTATTAAGAAGGTTCCAGATGCTACACATGGTGGAGTTTATGAGAGTGAAGATTCAGGCAATTGTTGTATTGCATAGATGTTATTGCTTTTCTGCTTCTTTCATTTTATTTATACATTATATAAAGATGTTCAAAATCTACTCTACTTTTGTCTCCGTCTTAATCTCAGTCTTCACTTCTATGGAGTCTAATTTTCTCTTCTTATTAAAATCGTTGTTAAAATTGGTAACATGATCTTGGAAGTAGTCAATAAATGGTTGTAAAGATTTTGATGATCTATCATTTGAGTTATTATTATTAAATTCTTCCAGTATAGTACTTACTTTTGGAGCTTTATCTGGTGTAAAAGTGGAAGGTTCTATTGGAACACAAACATTCCCTGTCGCTGGATGAATACAAAATGGGGCTTTCAAAAGATGGATTAGTTGTCTCGTAACTTCAATATCTAATTTAGGATATAGGATTAATAATACAATATCTTCCTTCCAGTCTTTCAATCTATACATGAAATCTTTACGTCTTTGCGGACTGTTAAATTTTAAATTTGATGCAAATTCATCAATATCGTTCCATTTATCCAAAGAGGATCTATTTGGTTCGTCACTCACCCAATATTTAGTCAAGGCATCAGTTAAATTTTTGTCACTTAAATTTGGTAATAAAGTCTTTAATGCATCATTATCATTTCTCCATGGATCTTGTTCCTCTAATATAAATTCCATGAAATATGGTTTTAACATATTTAGAGAACGTAACAAATGTGGATGATATGGTCTCTTCAAAGCTAGTCTCTTGGATAAAGATCTATCTCTAATGACATTTAAATAATCCAACACATTTCTACGTTGCATATCTGTTAATTGCATAGCACGTTCATCATTACACCAACAATGGGCACCACGTCTACCAGAATAAACCCAGATCATATCATGGAAGCCAAAATCATCTTTCAAAGCTACATTAATGACCTCAATGGCTAACGTAATGAATTTCCAACATTTATCACACACTTGAGCCCCCTGACAACATGTGCGAAAGGCATCATAATCATCCATATCAATATCAAAGACCAATTCTTTACTTTTAGCTACTAATTCAGATTTCATAAGAATTTCACGATCTTTTGGAGGTTTATTATACATGGCGCCAATTTCAAATCTATCTGGGTTAAACTTAACCACCATTTCTTTGAACTCGGGTAATGTAGACACAGAATTATAACGTTTATAAGCACCAGAACGGAACGCCATGGCAAATTCTCTAGTTCTTATACAATTATCCTTTAAATCATTCCTTTTACTTTCATTTTGTCTATTTAACCAGGAGAAAATCGCAGGAAAGGGATAACAATTCTGATAGTAATGTTCCATATCAGCAGGACTAGCAACAGACATCCTTAGTAGGTTTAATTGGCGTTAGGTTTGATGGTCTTTTGTATTCAGAAGTTTACGTGTTTGTGACGCGTCAAAACTACTTTTAAAGATTTCAATATTCAAATATTTCAGAAATGGTACAAAATCAGGGTAACATCTAAATTTGAATTAATTGCCACATTAAAATAATTAATTGAAAGAAAAGGTATGGATGGAAGCTACTACTAAAGAAGTGGTAAACTCTAGAGTTCAAGGGCATTAAAGAGGTTCAATAAAGCAAACTAAACGGTGCAATTGCAATAAGAAAACTGAGAAAATGGATATTTTATTAGGTATTAAAGTGAAGGGTAGTGTAATATTAGCCACTTCAAAGGCTGTCACTAGGGGGATTTCTGTGTTAAAGGCAGATGATGATAAGACCAGACAATTAACTCCATATTCGATCATGGGGTTTACAGGTGAAGCTGGTGATACTGTACATTTTTCAGAATACATTCAAGCCAACATGAAGTTGTATTCTACTAGAGAGAATCATGATTTGCCTGTCGGGTCTGTGGCCAGTTTTGTGAGATTAGAGTTAGCTAAGTCTCTGAGGTCACGTAAACCATTCCAGGTCAATGTTTTAATTGGTGGTGTGGACACAAAGAAAGGTGATGAAAGTGAGAGTGTATCCCCACATCTTTATCAAATTGATTATTTAGGTACACAAGTGGAATTACCATATGCTGCTCATGGATATGCCGGTTTTTACACTTTCTCATTATTAGATCATCATTATAGACCAGATATGTCCCTTGATGAAGGGTTAGCCTTATTGAAACAGTGTATTGCTGAATTAGAAAAAAGAATGCCAATGGATTTCAAAGGTGTCTTTGTGAAAGTGGTAGATAAAGATGGTGTGAGAACTTTAGAAGATTTTTGAAAGTTGAGTTTATGCAACCTCTATATCATCATTTTAAATAACAACATTTACATATCATTATCACATATATATAATCCATCTACACAACGTATAATTAAAACCAATTTTAAGAACCATCCTTAAAACAGAATAATTTTCTGTATTAAATAAATTTTCATTAATTAATCAATTAATTAAGTTGTAAAGCTTGTCTTTAAAGAGTTGTTGAAAGTGGAACTCAACGCAATCACAGAGACTAATGTCCTCAACATGCTATGTACGTTGCTCTGGACTTAACATGTCCAGTGAGAAGTTAAAACAGAACCTGTACCTTCTGTTTAGTGAACATGGTGAAGTGGTGAAAATTACTTTACAACCGGGCAAAGACACTATGGCATGGATTATGATGGCCACTGAACAAGAAGCTCAATTAGCCACGTATTCCTTACACGATACCAAATTCTTTAATGAAACCTTAAGCGTTCAATTGAGTTGTAAAAACACTACCAATATATAGTCTTTAGTTGTTATTTTCTTTTTACCTGATATATAATAATATGCTTTAAAATGTAATAATATACAAATACAAATTTATTTGCTAAACAAAGTGATTACATCTTCATCATTAATCTTATGAGTTAACCCACATTTTTGTGGTGAATGCTTAGCAGAAGACCCCCATACAAGAGCGTATTTAAATTTATCTTTAAAATCTCTATGGATGGAATGACAAAGATCCCCGACAGTGGAATCACTTCTAACCACTAGTGGATCATCAAAAACAGGTCTTTGACCTCTCTTTTTGGTATACACACGAGATAAGTTCAACTGATACCAAATCTCTTCGATAACATCTTCAAGACCTAAATCGATTTCACAGGACATTACCACAGTGTTTGATTCACGAGCTAAACGGTCCACTTCTTCTAATGATACTGAATCAATCTTATTATAGACATAAAGACATTTAATATAGTTTCTATGTTGATCATTAATAATATCAATGAAATCATCCACATCACAAGTAGAATCACGTACAAGGACTTCACAATTATGAATACGATAGTCTCTTAAAATAGCTTTGATGGTATCTTCATCTAATTTGCCTGGTAATGGTGGTGAAACAAATGTAATCTTTATCCCACCAGTTTCTTTCTTCTTAAAATAAATGTTAGGTTTCTCTTTGTTCAATCTAATACCAACGGCTTCTAATTCACGTTCTAACGATTCACGTTGATGTTCAGATTTAGTAGCATCTAAGATCATTAACACTAAATCTGCAGTTCTAGCAGTAGCCACCACTTGTCTACCACGACCTTTACCTTGGGAAGCACCATAGATAATACCTGGTAAATCGACAATTTGAATCTCTGCACCACCATATTTCAATACACCTGGCACTGAGGTTAGTGTTGTAAAAGCATAATGGGCAATCTCAGATTTAGTAGATGTAATCTTACCTAAAAGCGAAGACTTACCCACAGATGGATACCCAATCAACACAACACGAGCATCACCGGATTTGGCCACTTCAAAACCTTGACCACCACCAGATCCACCTGCACCAGCTTCATCTGCTAATAATTGCTGTCTATAACGTGCTAATTTACCTTTCAAAAGACCTAAATGATGTTCTGTGGCCTTGTTCTTTTGGGTTCTGGCCATCTCTTCCTCAATGGCCTTAATCTTCTCAATAACACCCATCTTTAATTGTTTGGTTTGGGTTGCTTTGCTTTACTTCTTTACTGCTTTCTCTTCTCTTTTAATGGTTAAAGCTTTTTGATATCGATGTCAATTATAATTTTTCATTCCAAATTGAAGAAAAAAAAATAGTGTTTAAAAATTGGTTTACTACGTGAAGTGAACAAAACAGTTACCATCAACCATTGCAATCCGCACAGAACAAATACTAGAACAATCGAATCATGTCCTTCTATGACAACGGTATGAACAACAATCAGGCTCCAGCAAGGAATGCCATGTTCAATTTCCCTCAAGGGTCCATGAACGGTGGTGCTACGCCATTTAATAACAACTCAATGAATAATAACACATATGGGGGTGATAGTGGTAATGGGATGGGTATTGCCCCTGATCCATTACCAAGTGGGATTATAAATGCTTTGTCCACTCGTGGGTATGCTCATGAACCACCTCTTTTGGAAGAAATTGGGATCAATTTCGATCATATCTTTGCCAAGACTAAAATTGTCTTGACACCAACCAGTGTTAATAATGTGTTATCTCAAGAGATATTAGACGATTCAGATTTTGCTGGTCCATTAATCTTCTTTATGTTATTTGGGTTATTCCTTCTATTAGCTGGTAAAGCACATTTCGGTTATATTTATGGTGTTGCCTTGTTTGGTACTTTATCTTTACATTACTTATCCAAACTTATGGCCTCAAACACTAATAACAAATTACAATTTTTTACCACTGCCTCTATTCTAGGTTACTGTTTCTTACCATTATGTTTCCTAACTTTAATCGGTGTGTTCCACACATTAGATAACACTTGGGGTTATATATTAGCATTTACCTTTGTTGTCTGGAGTACATGGTCTGCTTCAGGGTTTTTAAACTCCTTATTACAATTACAAAATGCTAGAGCATTGATTGCATACCCATTGGCCATCTTTTACAGTGTCTTTGCCCTTATGGCCATTTTTGTGTAATGTATATATTAGTAGATACATATTTCAAAGATTATTTAAAAGATTATCATATGTTAAAGGATTTGATGAGCTTAAAGAAGTTGATATGACAAAGTAAAGAGAAGAAGAAGAAGAATAGTAGTGATGAGTTTGTTGTGTCGTCATATTACTACACCGATTTTCTACCCTAATGCCTCCCCACATTTGGGACATTTATACTCGAGTTTGTTAGCAGATGTTCAATTCAGATGGAATAGATTCAAGGGGAGCGATACTAAATTTACAACTGGGACAGATGAACATGGGTTGAAAATTCAACAAGCAGCGTTAAAGAATGGATTTAAGGATCCCTTACAGTTTGTAGATAGTTTAGTCCCACAATTTAAACAATTGGATGAGAATTATGCAATCAATTACACTACTTTTATTAGGACTACACAACAAAATCATATTGATAATGTGAAAAGATTATGGGAAATATGTCAAGAGGAAGGTTATATATATGAGGATACACATCAAGGTTGGTATTCTGTCTCAGATGAAACGTTTTATCCTGAATCGAAAGTTGTTAAACAAGATAACGGTAAATATTTAAACACAGAGACTAATAATGAAGTTACGTTTCATCAAGAAATAAATTATTTCTTTAAATTATCTGCATTCCAAGAGCAATTGATTGATTTACATTCTAAGACTGGGTCTGGAGCATGGGTATACCCTGAATCGAAAAGAATACAACTATTAAATGAATTGAAAACTACTCCTTTACAAGATCTTTCTATTTCAAGACCTTCCGAAAGATTATCATGGGCCATTCCAGTACCCAATGATCCCAAACAAAGTGTTTATGTTTGGTTTGATGCTTTGACTAATTATATCTCGGCTTTGAGTCCCATTGATAACATTTCTACCAACCAATATTGGCCACATACTACACATATTATTGGTAAAGATATAATGAAGTTCCATTGTTGGTATTGGCCGAGCTTCCTTATGGCTGCTCAATTACCTTTACCACGACGTGTTGTAGTACATGACCATTGGCTTTCACATGGGGTCAAGATGTCAAAATCCTTGGGGAATGTCATTGATCCAATGACGTTAACAAAGAAATATGGTAGAGATATTGTTAGATGGGCCATATTAGAAAATTCACAAGTGGAACATGATAATAATTTCAAATATGATGATGTGGCTAAATGTAGAAGTATGTTTGTTTCTAAATGGGGGAATTTAATTAATAGATGTTGTAATGCCAAATCTAAATTTAATTTAGGTAGAGCAGTGACTCAAACGTGTCAAAACATTTATAATGAGGTGGATTTTGTACAGGCTTGGGAAGCACAATATCCAGACACTGAAACACATCAATTAGAATCAATTTTTGTTCAATTAAGACTGTTACAAGATCAATTTGACATGAGAATGGATTATTTCCAATATAATCATATTCTCAGAGACATTTGGAAACTTATTGATCAAATTAATCTTTTCATTCAAACAACAAAACCATGGGATAGAATTTTACCACATGTTAAACAGGATAAGATCATATTTTTAGCGATGGATATTTGTCGTGTAATGGCAATTTATTCACAACCATTTATCCCACAATTATCTAATTTATTATTAGATAGGATTGATGTTTCACCTGAAAATAGATCTATTAAATATGCTATATTTGGTTCAGATCATTCATATGGGTTGGATGCAAATGATGCTTCAAAAAGTGTTCCAATCCAAAGAGAGGTGGCAGATTATGAGTATTAAAACAATACTGAAGAAGAAAACGACACAATCTTGTATATAAAGCATAAAAAGTTGTACAGTTTATATTCCTAAGACATAGAGGTGAAATATCTGTTAAAAACTTACATATTTTGTAAATAGATATATAGTATTTAGAAGAAATAAAAGTAAACCCTCTCCTACTGAGCCCAAGAGGAATTTATAAACCCTTTGGCAGCAAATAAAAGATATATTAAAATTATAACTAAACCATATGTCTTCGGAAGTGACATAAAGATCACATAAGAAGGTAAAACGATAATAATAGCAATCGATAGTATGAGAGAAAACATTTTGAGTGATGTTCTTGCATAACTGTACAGAAACAATTTACAGATCAACGGACCACCCTGTTTTTATATAAATTTGGATTGAACAGACATATAGCTGGCAATAACTATTGTTGAGTTTTCCATATTGTTAAATCAAAGATAAGCCCCCAGCTGTTGAGAAATAGAGTTACAATCACTGAAAGACGCAGTAACAACAACACATCAGGAATATTCAACAAACTGGTACTATTGCGGTGTAGGTTGAAGCGCCCTTACTTCTTCTACTTTTACATATATTTATCAAGAAATTACTCTCAAACCTAGTCGATCCGTCTGTAAATACTCTTGCAGAACATACCATCATTATCATGATCCCTCTACTGATCTTATCCGATCTCAATATAATCTAATGTTATTCCTCATGCTTTAAGTGACTATTGCTAAAATTATTATAATAGTCTATAATAATATTTTATAAAGGAGACGCGATTTGGATCACTGTACACGACGAGATAACGCGAAATTCTTTGCCAAAGATTTAATTCAAACGGGGAATTTTGCAAATAAGAGAATCATGAGATGGATATTGATACAATATTGACATTTTAATAGCCATCCAAAAGAAAATCACTGTGTTACAATCGAATTACAAAACGTTATCTTTATTAGACAGACTGGAAAAGACACGAATTTACGAAACAAACCAGTTGAGAAACAGATTTTTTTTTACCAGAGATAAGAAGAAAGACTTAATAGTTATAATATCTAAATATAGATAATATCAAGATCAAAAGTTTTTCAAGCAAGTTTAGAAGACTAAATTTGAGTAAATAAATAAGGGTCTGTTGTGATTTACTCTATTTATTCATTTATTTACTGATTTTAATTTCCATTTGAACTCTTTTAACTACAAAAAATAACTCACAATTACGTGAATTAATAACCCAACTTATATTAAAATTATTATTCTTTGATCTTACTACAAAATACACACACACAAAATGATATATTCTTCAATCCAAAAATTTAATTTGAAATTAGTAATTTTTACAATACTTATTTTATTTCATTTACAAACAATAAATGGGTATAAATTATTAAATTGTTATAGTTCATTACCGTCAAGTTTTTCAAAGGATAATACAAATGAATTCCAATCTTCATCATTATGTCATACTACATGTAGTGGTAAAGGACATAAATATTTTGCCTTAGCCAATCATAGTGATTGTTATTGTGGTGATTCAAGTCCTGCAGGATTAACTACTTCAACATCTTGTAATACTAATTGTTATGGTTATGGTCAAGAAATGTGTGGTGGTACTTCTTCATTTTCAATTTATACAGAAAATGATTCTGAAACTGTTAATGATGATGACACAAATTCATCTGCAAATAATAATAACGATGCCACCTCTGCTACAACTAACCCAACTAATACAAGGGCTTCAAAGAAACCTACCGCGAGTGCACTTGGTATGGGTACTAATGGTGGTTCACAAATTGTGGTCACTGCCCAAACCACATCAAATATTGATGATACTTCTACTGTTGTAAGTGAACAAGATGTTGTGGCCACATCAGTGGTATATTCAACAGAATTACAAACACAAGGGGGTTCTACAATTTTTGTGACAAATACAATTACAAAGAGTACACAAGCTATGCCCACTGGTAATGTTACAAATACAAATGATAGAACAGATGCAAATAATAAGAAAAAGAAGACAAATGTTGGTGCTATTGTGGGTGGTGTAGTTGGTGGTGTTTGTGGTGCTATTGTTGTTGCAGTGATTATATTATTAGGTTTAAGACATTATAATATGAAACGTGAAGAAGATAGAATGGAAAAGGAATATCAAGAGGCGATTAAACCTGTTGAATATGTTCCAAATGATATTTTATCAAGTTCATCACATAGTTATAGTTTTGATGGTGGTAATACAAATGGTAAATTAGGACATGATGTTATGAATGATTCAATTGGTATGACCACATTACCAACAAATAATTTAATGGATAGTAATTCAAACAGTTCAAATAATAATTCATCCTATAATAATAATTTAAACAGTAACAATAATAATAATTATAATATACCCCGTAATAATAGTAACAATAGTATGAATCCATCGAATCTTAATAATAATAATAATAATAATAATAATAATTTAATGGTAGCTAATCCTTTTGATGATTCAAGACGAATAAGTACAGGATCAATAATGACAGAAGATCCTGATCCAAATAAGCCCACAAAATTAACCATTGTGAATCCAGATGAATAATTTGTATGTATATATATATATATATATTTAATTTGAAAGACTATACTTCATTAACTGTTAACTATCAAATCTACTTAGTAATATTTGAAAAATTTCAACATGAAAAATTTCAACATGAAAAATTTCAACATGAAAAATTAAAAGATATAAAAAGTTGTAGTAACCTTTCAAAACTTTAATGCAAATGGTCAATTCAGATAGATAAAGCTTACAAGATGGTTAAAGTTAAAGTAGAATTTTTAGGTGGATTAGATGTTGTTGTGAATAAAGTTAGAGTTCATGATATTAATTTAATGGTTGATAACGCAACATTAAGAGATTTAGTTAATTATATATGTAATGATATGATTACAAACCCGAATGATATTGAAGTATTTATTGAAGATGAAAGTATTAGACCTGGTATTATTACGTTAATTAATGATACCGATTGGGAATTAGAAGGTGAAATGGAATATGAATTAGAAGATGGTGATGTTATTTCATTTACATCAACATTGCATGGGGGATAATATTTTTTAAAGAATATTTTCTAAAAAAAAAAAGAGATATAAGTTTAAATATATATATAAATAAATATATATATGAATACAAAATAAATTATGATCTTTCAGATAATAATTTTTTCAATCTTTCAATTTCGATTTCAAGTGATTGATTTTTATTTAAAAGTTCTTCTACTTTATCTTCTAATTGATTCATTCTTTGTAATTTTCTTGCTCTTGATCTTCTTGCCGCTTCTGTATTTCTTGCACGTTTTAATGCCGCTGGATCATTTGATTCTGGTATAACAGGTGTTAATGGGATCGAACGATTTTTTCTGTTGTATGAAACCACACCTAAATGATCAATTTTAGAATTATTATCTTTCTTCTTAGTAACACGACCACTACTCTTTACAGATGATAATTTTGCATCTTCAATTAATGGTGTTGGTAAGAAAGATGGTATTTGTTCAATCATAGGTGGGAATGCATCACAAGAAGCGACTTCCGTAGATTCCATGGCTTTATCATTCAATGATACATCATCTTCTGTAATAACCGGAATATCATCATCAAATAAAGAAGCCCATTCACTGTTATTAGTGGTAACAGTATCATATTCAAACATTGGAGTGGAATCAGTGGAAGATGCAAAGAATGCATCTACAACAGCAGAATCTAATTCTTGAACATTTAAAGAAGATTGAGTGTTAGTAGAAGATAAAAGTGGAGATTGATCAATTAAATCATCTTCTCTTTTAATAAATTGATCAAAATCAATTTGATTATTTGATTGTTTTGTATTGTTAAATAAACTTTGTAATTGGAATTCGGACATTTTAATAGATTTTCTTGTTTTTGTAATAATAGTAGTTGTAATAATTAATAATAATAATAATAATAATAATTTAAAAGGGATATAAAAAGAAACATAATTTTGTTAGAGAGTCATTTTTGATAACTTTAAAAGTTTAATACCTATAAAAGGGTATAGAGAGATAATAATTTTAACACATTTTTGAAAACACTAAGAGGGGGATGGGGTGGGAAAGATAAAACGCTATAAAAATAATTTTTAAATAATTTTTAAATAGAGTCTTTTTCTTTATATTTGGGATTTATAACAACACAAAATAAAAAATAAATTTAGTAAGCCATTTTTAATAAAAAAAAGGGGGGAGGGGGAAATTTAATGATATGATAATAATAATATAATTTAATTAAAAGTTTACTAAATGTAATTTAAATACTTTGTATGATTGCGTAGTAGAGATATGTATTGATATTTGGGGGGGTAATAAAACGCTAGTTTTAATGAGCTAAAAGTGGGGCAGGGTTGTTAAAAAATGTAAAATGTGTGTGTTGGTTTGTTAGGAATATTTAAATGACAAGAGAAACGTGTGTGTAGATGAGACAGAGAGATACGGTTTAAGAAAGGAGCAGTGGGGTTTCGAGAGTGTCTTTATATGAAAATTTGATTGGAAAAACTGAGGTGCGTCGTCACACTGCACGGGGGGGAGCAC
>PPON03000109.1:0-15206 GCA_003708525.3 Monosporozyma unispora | reverse complement strand
TTCGTTACTCATTCGCTTAAGTATTTTATATATAGTTTTATATAAAAGACCAGAACACCTAGATAACATACATAACAATAATCGGTCTGATTAAGAAATACTGGTCTGGTATTCTATAAGTTATAATTATTTGGTTCACATAATAAAGTTGTAATTGAAAGGTTCTCAATCTACAACATTTTTTTCCAAAAATACATACCCTTAAGAAGCACTATTTTGAGAAGACGAATTGTTATATTTTAACAGGATGCAATGGTATATTGAAGGTCTCATAGTTTGTGGCAGTCATATTTCCAATAATTAATATTGAATTATTTTAAAAACTAAAGGCTGTAACTTTTAAGGCTCTAAATGAGCCGTTTAGGAACCAAAAATGACTTTAATCATATTTTTTTGTGTGTCGACTCTAACAAGAAAGATGTTTAACTAACCATTTATCCTTTGTTAGTCTTTTAACTTAATGAACTTGGCTTTTCAAATCAAAAAAAGTTTAGAGGAACAATTTTTAAGTTAAAACTTACCATTTACATTGATATAATGTATCATCTTACTAACTTATTTATATTTCTTGATTAATAGCAGGGTGTTTACGTTGGCTTTCCATCATATTATTTCGTAATAAATTGATCTGGATCTTTTGTCCAAGAAGGACAGTATATAGTTACTTATATCTATTTAATTGCTTTAATTTAATTATATCTTAATTTTGTCATTTCGCAAAGGGCACTGAATTTTGTGAAAAAAGTCAATATTGCAAAATAGAATTTCTCCATACTTAATGCCAGGGTCACTCTGTCATCACCATATCTAATTTTTTCGATGAGCTAATGCTAAGTTAATATTATTATAGCCTTTTAATATAAATAAGAAATTAATACTTTACTTTACCACTCTGCTTCATATATGTTTTCCAACAATATTATCATAATGTAGCTGTCAGAGAAAGCAAACTATCAAAGAATAAAGAATTTCCTTTACTGGACAATTTTCATACTTGTAACTAAAAGGTATTTCTCTCTTTTTTTAGTTTCCATAATTATGGAGTTATCAATATCATATGATACACCAACTCCAAATAATTGAACAATGATAGAAAAAATGTTTTATATTTAAGATTACAAAGATCATATAGGTATAAACTACTTATTTCTTTTAAGTGATAATTTTCTAATCAAGAGGGATGGCTTTCTTGTTAGATTTTTAACTGGACTATCTGAACTTGATTTTCTTTTACCTTTCAATTCATTAACCTTTTGTGCAGGTCTATCATAATCCCCCATCGTAGAGATACGTGAACCTTTTGTACTAGGTACATCTTTCAATGATGAAGAGCTGGTGTGATTACTGTCTCTTTTGATAGGATCACTTACCACTTGTTTACTGTGCGTTATTATCAGAGAGTTTTTATTGGCATTTAATACTGGACTCTGCGGTAGTGATTTGATTTTATTTTGTCTAAATATTTGAACTGTTGGCTTTAAGTATATAGACGTAATGGAACCAATATTTAATTCCAGTTCTTCTAGTATAACAGGATCTAATTTGGAATTTAACTCTATAACAGGTAATTCACCATCTACAATATCCTTTAACATATCTTCATTTAAAAGATTTGGCCTTTCTTTGGCCATTGAAAGTAATTTCCAATACATAAATGCACGACCTCTCAAATCTGGGTTGTTGACTTCTTCAGTGAACGTTTTGAATAAAGTCATACAGATATTTTCAATATGTGGGGATGGAGATTTTACAAATAGTTTAACAGAAGCATTTAATATTGAGAACTGAACTTCAGGAGGCTCATCAGTGATATCAGCAATGAATATATCAAATAGTTCAGCGTAGTTATGCAATATTTCTGAATAATTTGAAACAATCCAGATCATGGCATTTTTGGATTCAGGTTCTTGAATACAATCCATGTATTTCGTAAATAATATAAGTTCCTTTCTGTATCTATTTGGATATTTTCTTAAAATGTTTTTAAATACTGAAATAATTTCTTGTACCACATAATCCACGCCAAATTCAGCTAAATGCAATAAGGTATCAACACAATTATCGGCGGCTATGTCACCTAGCTTTACAGCCAAATTACCAATTGCTCTAACCGCCTTTCTTGACATTTGAATATCAATGTCTGTAGAATATTGTTCTAGTTCTTCTAAAATTCTTGGAAGTGTAGATTCATTTGCTAACAAATACAGGCATTCTAATTTGGTATCTTTGATATAAATTGGATCATTAAATTCGATAAAGAAATAAGAAACATCAACTTGAATTATAGGCTTCTCTCTAGTCAGTAACAATAAAATGATATTTCTAAGGATTAAAAATTGCAATTCTGAAGGTTTCTCTAAAAGAGCTACCACCGAGTTTGAAAGTCTTTCTGTGATTGAAACATCAATTTCATCCACATAATTGATCAAATACAGAATGAACTTTAATGCGTTTAAAGAAACTGATGTGTTTACGTGTTGTAACTGAGAAAGAGCAATGTTGATCATTTCATATGCATCTGAATGAGTAGTTGGTACAACTGTCACTACTAAACATTCCAATAAAGATGAAGTATCCCATTCATTCAATTCTGGAATGATATCTAGTAAATTATAGGCAATATCAACTGAAAGACTAAATGGCTCAAGCTTTTTATTCTTGTCATGTAAAGTGTATAAAGTCTTCAAAGCTGCAATTTGAACGCTTGGTGATTCTAAGTGTTGTTCTACAATTTCATAAAGAATATTAGACAGACTCATTACTCTTTCATGATCCCAATCATCTAATTGTAATAAGGAATAAATCGCTGTTTTCAATAATCTTGAAGAAGTGGAACGACGATTAACTAAACCAATAATAAAATTAAATGCCTCTTCGGTGAATTTAGTGAAAGGGATATTAACTAATGTTTCTAATGCCATTATTTGAAGATCTTCATCATGACTTTTAAGATCTTCCATTATATTTGGCATTGATTCTACAGTACTTCTAGGTTTAATGGAACCAATGGTTCTGGTATACTCATGACATATCCTCTTTACTTCCATATCGTCTTCCACTTTCCAAAACTTTAGAATATCAGGAAATAGTTGAATCATTTCTGCATAGTTACCTAGGGTCAGATTGGCAATGATCTTTTTGAGAGCTGCTTTTCTTCTTAACGTATTCATTTTAGCTTTCTTTAACTCAACATTTTGTAAATCAGCCCTAATCTCACTAGCTTTGTATCTCGAAAACACACGTTGATCAGACATTATACAGTGTGTTTAGTATCGTGAAATGTGAAGTGAGTTGTGATCAGTTATGCCTTCTATTCTTTCTGGTTTATCTTCCTTTTACAATCTACGTCAAGATCTAAACAGATCATTTATTTATTGAATTTTCAGGAATATTTAAGAAACAGACGCAACGCAATACACGTCAGGTACAGAAAAGATAAAAACAGTAGTCTAAAGACAGGATATATTACATGTCGAACCACCTTATAACTAATGATGTTTAATCCTATTCAATCTGGTCTCTTCCTATGGCGTTGCTTTTGGTATCTTTTCTTTTCCTAGAAGAACAGATCCTACTAAAAGTAGATCAACAAGACCCTTACGTATACGCCTAGACAAGGAAAAGCTACATAGTTCAGGGGTTGTGGAAAATCTTACTATTTTTTAGCTACTTAATCCTAGATATCGAAGGAAGGTATAATATGTGTATTAACGGAATAATATACTCACAGTTTTTAAAGTATAACTGGGTGCAAACTATAGAATAATAGTAATAAAATTTTCAACATAGTGGTGAGTAAATTACTATCCTAAGTAAAGTTAGCTCAAAAGCAAAAAATAAAGGCCTCTTAAACTAGGAGATGTTTTCTAATAATATTTCTACTATACAGGTAATTGGAATGTTAGTAAGATTACATCCCTACTTTCATCATCGACCAAATCTTGACAAAAAATGTTTTACATTTCGTTAAGAATCGGTTTCTACCCGTTACATTTTGCCTTATTCCTACAGGTTAAATACTAAGTTGAGGCAATAGCTTATTGTTTACAAATATAAGCGCTAGGGAAAGTAGGAGTACCCCAACAATAAAGGTACCTCTACTGTCACTCTTCTGTCGTTAGAGA
This sequence comes from Monosporozyma unispora, assembly GCA_003708525.3. NCBI lineage: Eukaryota > Fungi > Ascomycota > Saccharomycetes > Saccharomycetales > Saccharomycetaceae > Monosporozyma > Monosporozyma unispora. The sequence goes on along the minus strand of PPON03000109.1, from coordinate 11,082 downwards.
TCAAATCTCTTTAGTGAACTAAAAGGGAAAATATATTTTTTTTTTCGGTGAAAACTTGACGCGATGAGGTAAATTATCTACATATTGAGGAACCACAATACATCTAGAAATGCTCATTAATACGCTATATTGTAGTTCCTGGAATTGGCACAATAGGTGCTAAACATATTAGGTCACTCAATATTATAAATTCGCTAACTTTAGTAGATTTTTATCCTAATTGATACAATTTTTAACAATGTTTAACAATATATTGCAGAAATAATATCTTCTAGATTTCCATTTATGGCTATTTTAAGAAGGATTAAAAAATATTTGTTACTTGCAATTCTGTTATATTTACTTATTGAGGTTGTATCAAATTGTATCAGTAATGTCATTACACTCTTCTCCTTGCTTTATTTTGAAACAACATTACAGAATGCTACCTGAACAATTTCTCATAATATAAATAGACCACATTTAACTTACTTAAACTGCAACTTCTGTCTGACAGCTTCCTAGAAATCTAGTTCATACCTCAGGATAGCAACACAGATGCTTTCTAACATAATCACATACCTGAGTTTGTTTTTACTAACTCAAGCTGCTACCGTTGCAGATATAAGTTTTTCAAATCTTTCTTTAAAGCCCTCCGGACCCTATAATCCTATTTTATTTTGGGTTGCTACTTTTGATTTTGACATCGCTGATACTTCCAGCATTGCTAAAGGTGATACATTTTCTGTTGATTTAAATAATGTATATCGTGTGAAGTTTGATAACGATAATCCAACAATGGATATTAATCTTTCTGATGGCACAACTGCTTTCACATGTCATGTTGAACAACAAGGGGCATACAAATTTGATGACTCTATTTTAACATGTGTCGCAGACGAGGATTTATCATCATACAACTCAATCTCAGGAGAGATATCTTTTTCATTCAGTTTTAATGATGGTGGTTCTACCCAGTATAGTTCAGAACTAAATGGTGCTAAGGCTTTTAGCTCGGGTACTCAGCAAGTTTCGCTTAATAACGATTTATCTGCCCCAGCTAATTTTGAAGCTACCACATTTTCTGGTGATTCTTACTCTTTTGCTAGAACCACTACTTATAATAGTATGGAAAGTTACTATTTAGACATGTCCTGTCCATCTGGTTATATTGTTGGTGGTAAGCAAACAATTAATTATGATTACCAAAATGGGGGTTTTGCACTAGATTGTTCTTCTGTAGAAGTTGGGACCTCTAGTAAATTCAACGATTTCTTATTCCCACTGGAAGCTTCAGCCACAAGCCCCGATTACTATTGTTCTGATAATGAAGTCACAATCACTGTAGGTGAATCTGATCCTGGTGCTATGCTATATGTCAATGCCCTTCAATCGATTCATGATAACAGTAATGTTATTGTTCACCGTGTCGATGTTGCTTACACCTGTATGGATACAAAGGCCAGTACTACTTACTCTACTTCATTCGCTATCCGTGATACATTTACAGTTGTTCAAGGTCAAAACTACGCAACAGCTAGTCCTTCCACTACCCCCAGTAGACTAGATGCTACTATCACAACCACTACCACCACTGGTTGGACTGGATCTTTCACAACCACCTACTCCACTGAAACCACTGTGACTACTAACTCTTCTGGCTCCACCACCCCAGAAATCGTTATACATGTAGAAACACCATCTACGTCCAGTGTTCCTGCTACGTCCAGTGCTCCAGTTGTAATCATCACAACCACCACCACCACTGGATGGACTGGATCTTTCACAACCACCTACTCCACTGAAACCACTGTGACTACTAACTCTTCTGGCTCCACCACCCCAGAAATCGTTATACATGTAGAAACACCATCTACGTCCAGTGTTCCTGCTACGTCCAGTGCTCCAGTTGTAATCATCACAACCACCACCACCACTGGATGGACTGGATCTTTCACAACCACCTACTCCACTGAAACCACTGTGACTACTAACTCTTCTGGCTCCACCACCCCAGAAATCGTTATACATGTAGAAACACCATCTACGGCCAGTGTCCCCATTACTACCTCAACTTCTAAGGTTACTATTCCAAGCACCCCAGTAACTTCCTCTGCTGTTCCAGTAACAAGTACAATCTCTTCTGAAATAATTTCTAGTGTGCCAATTCCATCCTCCACCATTGTTTCCAGCAACCCAATCACTACTATCACCACTACAACTACTACTGGTTGGACCGGTTCTATTACTACCACCTATACTACAGAAACCACTGTGGTTACTCACTCATCTGGCTTCACTACTCCAGAGATTGTTGTTCACGTCGAGACTCCTTCAACTTCCAGTGTTCCTGCTACTTCCAGTAATATAATCTTAACCGTCACCACGGAACTAACTTTGAAGAAGTCTTCCACCACCACAAATGCCCTGGTTTCTACTCGTGTTACTCACATCTCCTCTTCTGCAGCAACTCAAACCAAAACTAAAACTATATCTACCACACCTGTAACGAATGAAGTTACCCCAAGCAGTTCTACATCTAAAACAACTCCATCTGTTCCAATAACACCAGTCTCTGAATCCACTTTTACTGAAACTCAACCACCAAAGTCTCCAGAAGTTCCAAAATCAAACACCAAATCCACTACAACTACCGAAACAGTTTCTTCAACCACCTCAGTCACTTCATTGGTTCCAACCGTGGCTCAACAAACCTCTACTACCGTCACAAGCGAATCAGGTTCAGTCACTCCAAGATACTCACATACTAATACTGTGTCTAGTAAAAGAGTTCCTCATACTCCATTAATTTTACAAGTCACCTCATTAAGCACCCAACCCTCTATTTTAATATTTAATGGGTTAGGTAACTCTATGAAACCTACTGGTTTCACTTCCGCTATTTTAGCGTTATTATCTCTTTTCTTATTATGAGGTATTGATAATTTTTTAGTTCTCTATATCCCTTTTATTTTACTGATTCAATATGTAGTAATATATTTAATATAAATAAATATCCCTTTCATTACAATTTATTGGATCTTAACAACCCAATACATTTGATGCTTTCTAACTTATTTCAAATTAAAATCCAACCTTCAAATAAGATATCCTGTAAATATGGAATACAACCTAAGAATTTTTTTTAATATATGAATTTAGTTATATATAGAGTAAATTAGTGATACAAACTTGTTGAAGAGTCCTTGTTTGGTAATAGTTATAATAATAGTACATTGTTGATAACAATTTTTTATAAAAAAACGAATAATAATTTAATATGGGTATATGTTGTGAATGTCCGTTTGAAAACATGATTGTAAATTTGTTACAATCATTTATCTTTCAAATTAACTTTAAAAGTGTAAGTAGAATATCCTTCTAAGATTGGGGGATTTATTGGAGTTTTGTTTAATTTTGCTTTAGGCTCAATAATCTGTTTCCCTGATTGTTTATCCTTAATTCTAGCTTGATTAGTATGATTATCCATTTGGTACATTTGAAATTTATGTTCGCTGGTGTTATTATTGTCGTTATAATCATTATTTTGAGAACATACTGTTTGTCCCGAAAGTATGATACCATCCATAGCATCACCATGTTTCATGAATACATTCTCACCTGTATGCTTAACACCTATTGAAGATTTATTCAAAGATTTATGAATAATTAAATTTTCATTCTCAAATACATATTTACTTGACTGTTTAACAAATTTGGAATTATTGAAAATAGTTTTTTCATAATTAGGGGTATTATTCCCAACCACATTACTTATATTACCATTTGACACTGGGATTGTCTTAACAAAAGTTAATTTTTTGACTTTATTGGTATTATGTGGAACGGTGAAACCATCTCCAATGAGATTGATTTTAGTGAAGGAAAGGTCTTGAATATTAGACTTATTGTGAGACAATTTTTTAGGAGGGTTGTATTTGGGATCCATCTTAAAGATCAATTCCTCACCATCTTTTTTCAAACCAGTGACATGGTCAAGGGACTCGAGTAAGATTTTGTGTAAAATAGATTCTTTATCTACAGATACAGAAGGATTATCTAAAGTCGCTAAATCATTAACTTTTTCAAGCCCAATCAGATGGTCTTGATTATCATGTTCAGGGTCTTTGAAATCTATCTTTGAACCAGATTCACTTCGAAATTCAATGTTAGGTTTAACTTTATTTTTATTTGTGTTGCTTGAACTAATTTTCTTGAATATGATACCACTTCTATGTGGAGTTTTCAATGAAGGTTTCTCCCCAAACTGAAGAAAAATAGCTGGCCTCATCTTATCAGATTTGGACTTACTGGGATCCACCATAACAAGTTTCATAATAGACAGATTTGGTTTATAATTGAGGAGGGGGCAAATTTTGAGATATTTTTTTTGTTGGTTATCACTTTAAAAAATATTAATATTGTTTGTTTTAATTTTACAGTAAGGAACCTAAAACAGGTTGCAGTTAACTATATTCAGCTTTCCTCAGGCGTTCTTGTTTGCAATATCTCTACTTTTTCCTTGCTCACTCTCCTGTTAAGTTGAAAGAATGTATGTTTCATTAAAGCCTCTTCTCATTTAAAATAATCTCATTTCAAAAAATTTCAATTTCTTAAAATGTGGACTTTTCTACTCTACTGCCTTTAATAAATGCATTAAAGTCACCTTAAAGATAAGATATTAATGCCAAATTAGAACTTTGATAACAACAATCGAAAATTTATCAGATGCAATGTATTATATTTTACAATTTAGGGTGGAATAAATTAGTATTCTTCTATATATTTATATTGATTTATCTCGTTTTAAAAAACAGATGATGTTCCAGGTAGTAACGTGAAGCAAAATAAGAACAAGTCTATTACAATTTAACGTTCTTGATGTTGTTCGCACTATTGTTCCTTTGCACGTTACCCTTAATATCATGCTTTTCACCCTTCTTGTTAATAATTGTGATATTCTTGGCATGAGATAAAGTTTCAATGACAGAATCCTTCTTACTCTTCTTAGCAGGACGAACTTGGTTAGCCAATTGTTTGGTTCTCTTTCTCTTAGCAGCTCTACGTAATCTAGTCTTATCCTCTCTGGATAATTCATCTCTGGCCATGGTGGTACCATCCTTCAATCTGATTTCATTAGTGTTATCAGATTTACCAACTGAATAGACTTCTTGTGGAGCTAAAGTAGATGCAGAAGACATAGTTAATGGTTGAGCATCTTCCATAGTAATAGCTGCAGTGTCTACTCTAACTTCTAAAGATTTTTGTGATGGTCTTGGAACGAAATGTGCTGATGACAATGCATCTAATTTATAAGATAAATTAGCAAATAATTGGGATATTTCATCATGACTCTTTTGTAGTTCTTCACTTATTTCTATATTTTCATCAACACCTTTATAATTATCTTCATATAGTTCAGCTAAAGATTTTGATGATTTAGTATCACTTAATTCAAAATCTGGTTTATATTTCTTCTTTTGCATATCAAGTACCGTTCTTTTGGCTAAATCATCAAAATTACGATTTTTAATTCTATCTCTAATCATATCTTCCAAAGATTCTGTAATTTCACTAGTAATCACTGGAACCGGCTTAGAATTTCTATCAAATTCAAGATTTTCAGTTAATAATGCATCTTCAGGACGATCTTTAGCTTTCACTTCACCCTTTAAAGCCCATTTTTTCTCCTCAATAGCTTCCTTTTCTAATTGTTCAATTTGTTTCTGTATTTCTAATTGTTGTTTCTCGAAATTAGATAATTTCTTACCATTTTTACCTAGCTCATTTTCTTCATCTTCATCATAATCCTCTTCATCATCTTCAAATAAATCTAATTTAGCAGAAGCCATGGCATTTTCATAATCACTTTCATCTAATTCACTATCATCACCTAAGATATTCCTCTTGGTTTTCTTAGATTTCTTGGTATCAGTCTGCTTAGTTTTTATAGTTGGTTTATCAAAGAAATCGTTATAATAGACAGCTTCTTCATCATCTTCAGATGGGATATCACCGAAATAATCAATATCTTCATCATCATCGGCATTATCTTCTTCTAAATTACCATCTTCTTGAGCTAATGTTTGCTTATTAAACTCTTCAATGTCGAAAAACTTATCATTTAATTCTTCTTTACCACTATCATAATCATCATCTTCTTGTTCACTTTCAGCATCTTTTTGTTTCATAGAAACATCCTCTTTAGCATCTTCATAAACATCGGAGGGAGTCTCATCTTTTTCTTGTTGTTCCTCTGCTTCTTCCATTAAATCAAAATCATCTTTACCATTGGCAATATCCATATCAATATCGGACTCATCATCTTGTTCAGTTTCTTTGACGCCTTCAATTTCAAATCCTTGTTCACTGACATTTTCTTCTTCTTCTTCATGCTCTTGTTCCTCTTCATCTTCACTATCACTGAACTCTTCTTCAACATCATTTGATGAGACTACACTCTTTAAATCTTGAATTCTTTCCATTAAATCACCTTCAATGTTATCAATGACCATCTTTGCTTGCCACCAAACTTGGTTAGCATCTAACCCATCCACTACAATTTCATCTAAACTTGTCTTATTATTTTCTTGTGGACCAATAGTCTTATAAGTCTTAATAACAGAATCTAAATAATCCTTCACTAATCTTAAAGATTGCTTGGTAGCCTTTGAAGAACTGACTAAATCGTATGGATTTTCGTTCAAAATTGTCAGTAATTTAGAACTCATATTGTGGAAATTATTTCTAATACTGTTTCGTAAACTTATACGTTAATAGATCTTACCACTGAGTTTATCTCTCAACTATCACTAGCTCATCTATATATTAAAAGTTGCGATGAGACGAAACTTTTCAAAATTAAAGATTTCTTGAAAAATTTTAGAGCATTTCTAACGGGCACACACTATAAGGAAATCAAAGTGACACAAATTGAGATTTACTTGGAGATTGGGTTAATGACCAGTTATTAGTGGTCAATTCCACTGTTAAAATTGATTCAAATAAAAATTCTATTTTAAAAGAAATATAGTGAGAATTTGCATTTATATTAGAAGAATATTTCAAAATTTACCTTCCAAAAAAAAGATAGTAAATGTAGTAAGAAACAAAGTTAAAACAGAATTAACAGAGAGTTCAAATTCACAAGAATTAGGTGGTTAACTTGAAACTAGATCAGCCTCACAGTAACAACATGTACCATTGACGTTTTTTAAAAGAGTCCGTGTCACTCTGAAAATTCTCTTTAAGCAGCTTTTTCTGCCTGAAAAACAAAATCAATGCTTCAAAGAATACGTCTTACTTTTGATTTAAACATAAGCTTCTCAATTAGTACTGCCAGTGATTAGTTATAACAATTTTAAATGACATGTTAAGTTAATATGAGATATCAAATTCCAGTGGATCTTTTGTTAAGACTTCTCGATAAGTATTAACCTCACACACATGAAAAGGATCAATGAGATAAAGTATGGTATGATCTCATGTTAGAATACAACTCAACCACAAAGTCAAGCATAAGTGATTTCAAAGTGTTAAGAAATTACTTTGAACAATTTCTGAAATATATACAATAAAAGAGACAGCTCCTCTCGAAAACGATTATACCGTCTTATTAAAGAAGTTGATAAAAGAATATTATACAGATACCACCCTCAACCAAGAGGCACATTTTAATATACTTTTAGAATTAATACATAAGTTTCAACCTCATTGGAACATTTCCACAAAGGGTCATGAGAGTTCATGGGATCCTATTGTCAACGCCTATAATATAGAGGAACACACACATTCTCAAACTAGGTTTATACTAACACCACAACTTGAAAAGCTTAAAAGTATAAACAGGGGTATATATTGGCTACTGTATGTTCATATTATGAACAACTTGAAGGGTTTGTTGATCAACATGATCATGCTAAAGATCAATGGAATAATTTATCATCAGATCTGTTATTAGAGTTAATAGAAAAACATCAACCACATTAAGAATCTGGAACTTTTTTAGAACTCCACCTCAGTCGTGGAAATTATTAATGAAAAAATATAATAATATTACCAATTTGAAATATAAAGAGTACAAATATTTCCAAGATGAATTTAAATATATGATACAGAGTTTTAAGAAGGGGATACAGACAAATTACAATGTAATAACCTTACATTACTGGAGAAATTAACAAAAGAAAATGATGATGTTCCTGTGCAAATAAATATTGTATTGTGAAACGTATTACTCCCACTATTCACAAAATATAGACCGCATACCATCACAATAGGAACTAAATATTCATGATGGCAGTTAGTGTTGGGTAATTATAATGATATTGCAGATACTGAATTTCCTGATTATCATTACTTGGAACATGCATTTCAAAGTACTGGGAAGTTTTATCATAGAGGATTCAAGAAATGGCCTACAGTGGAGAATCCACCATTATTTGAAAAATTAATCAAAGAATATGATTATGCTCAAAATAGTATCCCTTATGAACTCAATGATATGTTACTAAACTTGGTCGATAAATACAAACCCATTTAAAAAATGGCTATTTACACACTAAAGCATAGCAAAAAATTCATGAAGAGGCCACTTTAATTACCAAGTTAACACCTAAAGCTTACCTCTAAATGTAATACAACTTCAAAAATATCATTAACATATACAAACATGGTGACAAATTTAGATGTAATGATGTTGAGTTATTGAGTAAATTAGCTGGTGAATATGCCCGAAATGATTCTTTTGCAGACTGCTTTGAATGTTGATCTGTTTTTGGAGTTGTTAGAGAAATATAAACCTTTTACAAGAAACGCACAGCTCAAAATTCACACAAATACGTTAATATTAACTCGTTATAATTCAATGACAGGTACAGATTTCTCCAGATTTGATGATCCGAGACTAAGGTTCATCCATTATATAAACTCTGTTGAAAAATGTCCGTCACTATTGGTGGATTGTCACCACAAGAATCTGATTAACAAATATGCCAACTTACTTCTTGTGCCTGCTTCGAAATCTCTTGAAATATTGTTAGAACTAATGGATAAATATAAACCTTATCAAGCAACATCATTAGACCTTCGTAACTCCTTCTGGGAAAATATTAGAAAAGAGTATAATGCTAGTAATAGATCAAATATCCTTAAACAAGAATCACTATGGGACAAATTTCGAAAGGCCCAGAAAAAGTATTTAACTAGCCCCAGTTCACAAATTTGTACAAACAAAAAGTTATTCTTCTAACTATCAAAGGAATGCAGCACCCCAACGTCTAGTAAAATAACAACTTCACTAAATTTAGATATCAATGAAACCTTTGAAGAAGAGAATATCAAGGATGGAACCAAGGATGGAACCATGGATGAAAAAATGGTTGAAAATAAGTATGACAGTTCCATTGATCAAACTGATAGAATAATTGAAGTCGAGCTACATCTTCTATCCCCTAGCGGATCATCGTGTGATTCTGCTATTGCAGTTATCAACACGAATCTAACAATAGTAGTGAAATATTAATTAAATCCAGTTCTACTAATATAGGCCAAGCTACATTTGCAGCCAAAAGTCCAATAAAAACAACCCCAGAAAGCAAATACCGGATAAGTAGACCTTCCACACAATATATTGAAGATAAACTAGCATTAGAGACAAATTCAGGAGGGAAGTTAAATCCAACCAGGGACAATGAAGAATAAAGCACTAAAGCTCTGTGCAGTCACATGGCAATTATAGAAGAAGATGGGCACAACCCTCAAAGTGAAACATGTCTTTATCTAACAGAACTAAAGTGCTATATAGTTGTATGTAGTGCATCTGTCACCAGTTTTACTCTGAAATAAAATATCGCTCTTTTCATATAGTTGTAATAATTCCCTTTATTTCTTATATTTGTAGTGTCAAGCCACCTGCTTCCTTATCAGTGTCCTTTCCTTAATACTTGAAACATTGTTTGGTTTACGGTTACGTTTAATCTTGTTACGTTTAATCTTGTTGTATTATGCCTAATACACTAGTGTTCTTTTTTATTTACACTAAATTTAAAGATTGAAAACGTTTGATTTAAACTTTAAGAACCCTATGTCACAACTAGAAGACAGAATAAACAAACTTATCGAGAGAAAACAAGGAGAAATGGCGGCTGCACATTCTGAAATAACTGATTTAAAGAAGAGAATATATCAATTAGAACAATTGGTTCAAAAACAAAACAAGCTCATTACAAAAACTGGCCAAAATGTTATTGAATTACAAATGGATAAACAGAAAAGGGGGGTTCAAGAGTTCGCAAATCCAAGAGGTGAACCACCTATACAATCACAACCTACTACCATCTATAACAATAAGGGTGTGGTAGGATTTGACACTACGGATTTTGCCACCAATGAGGATATTATCCAATTGGTTGGTGAGTTACAGTTGGAGTTAAATAATATTGAGGAAAGATCAATCAGAAGAATGATCAATGCTAGCAAACATAAACCCAAGGATATCCTGGCTCCATTACCAAATGCTGATGGTGAAACTCCAACCTTTGATTATGGATTCTTCCCAACTTCTTTGGAGGATTTTATTAATATAGATGATTTCAATTTAATTAAATTAGCCAAATTCTATGAATGTTTACCACCAAGTCCAAAGGATAAAGAGGAATTGGATAAGTTCTTGAATGAAAAGATTGAAAATATTCAAATTTCTGATGACAAGAACGGTTCTGAACAATTTTCTGACGATGTTTTGGTCACTGATGAACAATTAAAAGAAGATTTAAAACATTATAACAAGGATCAATTAAATGACATATTTAATGAAACTGCTAGATATCTCGGTTTAGGTAATAGAAGAGGTACTGATATCTGGTAGTAAAATTCTTTTATCAGTTCTGCTATTATTCTAGAAAAAAGGTCAAGACTTTTATTTATATCTTATATTATATATTGTTTGTTTTAAATATCTATTTTACATCTAGTTGTATTTGAAAGAAATTTGTTGTTTTTATCTTCTGCTTCTTTCATATCTATTATTAGTTTGTTGATAATGTGGTTTCTTGTATGGTTGTTGGTGTTGTTGTTCATTGTCCCGACCACCTCTTTCAAACT